>PVKH010017392.1:0-15430 GCA_004027955.1 Chaetophractus vellerosus | reverse complement strand
TTTTTAAAAACTGTGTAATTTTTTAACCACCAAAATATGTATTTCAAGTTTCTTAATAACCGTACCAATCATATTCCAAGTCACCCAAAATAGTAAATAACTTTAAAAAAATGAATAATACAAACCATTCCTTGCCAAGGTGGTGGTGGTCCCATGTTATGGAATTCCCTCACATAATCATTGTAGGACTAAAAAAGAAACATAAGGTCAATATTAAATACAAATCACCCCAGAATACAAAATAAATCAGACCCCCATTTTACCTACATTAAATATATAAAACAAAATGCTTACCCCATTTAAAAACACATCTCGACGAACTCCTGAAAATCGTCTGTTGGGAATAAGATTTGTGAAACTAAATTCAGGTAATTCATAAACTAGTTCCAAGAATGTTAATTCAAAACTAATCAAGAGTGAACCCAACTTACCTGTCTACTTCCTGGTATCGTGGATCCTTTAAATACCCTGTTCAAACATCAAGCATTTTAGTAAATCAAATTTATATATTTTTATTATGGCATTATAATTAAAACTTTCTTACCACTCATTTCAATTCTTTCCATGAAATATGTACTTTAAGTGATGCTAATGTATTACTCCATTTTCAAATTTTCTTCTGAGATTACATGATAATCTGGGAAGTAACTAAATAACTTAATGATATCACACAATTAAAAACTGTTAGAGAGGCTTTCATACATATCTTCTAAGTTCATATCCCAAAGCTGGCTAGACAGGAACGTTCTTCATTTTGCACCATAGGGATGTTAAAAGCAAAGGAGAAATCTTGAGGACACTGTTATAGGATTTCCTTAAAACAAATGTTTTTCTTCCACCTTGGGTATATACAAGCCTTGCTAGGTCAACCACAGATATTGAAAAATGAAAACTTAAGGGACAGAGAAACAAAATTGCAAAAATAAAGATGCATACATTTTAAATTAAAGAACCATACAAATGAGAGAAAGAAATATTCTTTTCCTCCCTTCTTTGAGTAAGGACCCAGCAAACTGAAGTGTTAAAAACATGTGACTGGCAATATTACTGTGGAAAACTTTCATTTATAGAACACTGCGCCATTGTGGGAAAAAAATGGGTTTATCAAGCCACTTGTTATGCAGTAATACTATAATGCTCAGTTTCACGAATTTCCAAATATCCTAAGTTTTGTAAATGTATCACCAACTGTTTCAAATGTATGCTATCTTATCTTGAATATAGTTGGCCTTTTTTTTTGTTTCAGTAAAGGACAGAATAAAATTGAAAAAGCTGTGTTTAGATTACAAACCAAAATCTTCCCTTTTCTCTCTAAAAACATGAAATTAAAACTTAAAAAAAAATACAGCATAAGTTCAGTTTCCAATTAAAGCTATATACCACACAAAATACTAAGTATCATGGGGCATAAAAAGTATAGTAGCCTATGTAAAGTCATTAGCTTTCCCTAACCTTCATTTAATTTTAAAACATATGTGCAGATAAGTTTCCATTTTTGCAAGTTTAAAATCAACCTTTTCAAATAATTAATAAAATTATGATAATGGACCACACTGGAATAAATTAGAAAACCTTAACAAAATATGGGAAGAACTATTAATGAAAGTTATTAATGATTTCCTTAGGTTTATGTATTCATGTCCTAGAAGTTTCCTCACTTTATTAATTTTTCAAATAACTTTAAGTCAAATATCTGCAGGATTATAAAATATTAACCTGGTCTCTGGTGAAACTCAGGGGGATAGTCAATCCTTGGTTTCTTTCTGCTGTTATGAATATCATAATCTTCTGGTCGACGCCTACACAAATTAGACACATTAGAAATTAAACCAAAAACTGCTGGGAAAACAAACAGCAAAGCAAGAGATTTTGACAGAAGTAAGTACAAAGACTAGCCCAGTATTTCCTTTAAATTTTGGTGAGCAAATAATCCTAAAATTTCTAAATTTTAATTCTTTCCAATTAATTACTACAAATCAAACTTTATATTGCTGGAAGCAGATATTACTCTGCAATCTCATGTTATGATGAGACACTTGGAAAGAACAATCTGCCCAAAACATGTAAATCTCATTTCAGTATAAAAGTAAATGAGCTGGGGAGCGGATGTAGCTCAAGTGATTGAAGTCCTGCTTCCCATATACAAGGTCCCAGGTTTGATTCCCGGTACCTCCTAACAACAAAACAAACAAATGAAAATATCAACTCAGGGGAGCCCGTGTAGCTCAGTGGTTGTGTGCCAGCTTCCCACATACGAGGTCCCAGGTTCAATCCCGGGCCCTGGTACTTCAAAAAAAAAAAAGTAATAGTAATAATAATGAGCTGACCTCAAACTAACGTAAATATCTGTCTTAACAATTAAAATACTTTCCCAAATATGGTCTCCAAGTGTCAAATAAAGAAAAAACCTACTATCATTATACAATAGGTAACTCAAATTTGCATGTTTAAACTTATTAATGCCATTTTAGGATAAGTCTAAACAAAATCAAGAAATTCTTTAAAATTTTCTTCTACTTGCACAAAATTACACTTTTCACATGATCATACAGAAAATGATACTTAGTAAAAATTAATTTACAGGAAAGTTTTTAAGATCTTAATATTTTGAAAATTTAATTTCTAGAGTTAACAGTGCCTTAAAATAAAATTGACTTTCATAAATTGGCAGGTAATGGGTCAGTCTTAACATTCATATAACTAGTTCAAACTAACTCTTTAGGAGGTGAAATTTTACTGTTTGCTGAGGGCAGCTCTATGGTTATTGTAAAACATTACATACACTTCATTTTGCATAGCATTTAATAATGAGTTAAACAAAATAAAAATAGAAAAAAAATCCTTAATGTCAAATAAAAACTCTATAATAATCTGCAATCACTAGTTTTCCAGCTGTTTTTCTGAATACTGACCGCTTTCATTAACTTTTGCAACACAAGTTAAACTAACTGCAAAGTTAAATGCAATAATCCCAAGCCCCCCAACAGAATAAAAACAGTTGCATCTACAATAAATGAAACTAAGAAAATTAAAAGCTGGTTTAAAAAATAAACATACCGCTTTCTTGTAGTTTGGGGAGTGCATTTACGACCGGTATAAAACATGATAGTAACAGTTCATATAGTAGTCCAACTACTGACTTTAAGCTGTAAGCCACATACATAAATGGAGGCCCTGGCAGGCTTGAGAGAAGGTGTAGTGGTGTAATAAGTATAGTTTGCAGTCCATTGCAAAACTGAGGTAAAAACTTCACTTGTTTATACTGTATTGCACTGGAAACCTCATCTTAAAACTTCAAAAGACATCTTGGTGCTCAGTCCTTTTAGGCCAAAAATAAGGGGGCTCTGCCAGGTTTCCTCCTACCTACTCGACAGTGTCCTTTTTAAGCTCAAAGAAATGGGGCCTCTTGTTGGATTATCTGTACCTACCACAGGATGTTTCCACCAAAAGGAAACTTAACCAAAGGTTTCATCCCATCAACCACACATCCAACAGTCTTTAGCAGAATATTTTAGATTTAGCTGTATGCAAATCTATACAGGGAAAGGTGTTGGGTAGAAGGGCTTAAATCAGTCCTTTGCAAAGACTTCTCCAATTCTGTAACAAGTTAAACCCCCTTTTCCTGGAAAATGCTGATTAGTTCATAAGGTAGTGATCAATAACCATGGCGATCCTCTAAAAAACACTTTAAGTCCACAGGTACTGCCAGCATCTGGAAAAGTTGTAAACAGACACAGCAACAGCCCTTCTTTTTGGTTTGTTGCCGGGTCTCCCAGGGCCACTTGATCCCCTTTGGAAAGAACCTATTGTTTTCAGAAGCTCAGCAAGATGTGTGAATTCAGTGGGTACATGTTAGAGAATATTTGGCAATGGGGTTAACACAGCACGGTGGTAAATTTGAAACAGTCCCAATAATGCTCCTCTTGAATAGCAAAATAACTTAAAATATTTTATCCTCTAAATGAGGCGTCATCTTCTGAAAAAATATTAGTGATCCTTTATAAAAGTCCCATATCTGATAAGGCTTATCCAGAGACACACCTGAAAGAAAAGGCTTTTTACAAAATATTAGCAATTTTTGCAAATAAAGGCTTCCTTCTCTTCCTCCTTTCTATCCTGTTCTTAGCAACAAATGCCTACCTCATTTCAATTGTATACATTGTATTATTAGAACATTATCTAATCTAAACTGGTTATGGCTCTTTAGCAAATACTTTTTTTTTTTTTTTTTTTTGCATAAGGAAAGATCCCCATTTTCCTCTTGAAAAATGACTGAGACCAAGGTGACCATGTGAAATCCTCAATGAAGCCACAAACTAGTCCATGCAGCTTGATTTGAGGATTTTCTCTTTCTTCTTTACCGCAGGACAAACTTTTGACGAATCATATTCCTCCATCATGTTATTCTGACACATGTGCCTATTATCAGTCCAAAGAACGTTTCTAACCTTCCCACATCCCGGACTGGTTCTCGACGGGATGGACGTCCTCTTGATCGGGGCTGAGAATGCATTCTTCTCTTGTGACGCATTTTATGAATGACCTGATACAAGTCAATACTTTCATCAGGGGGAAACAGAAGACAAAGCTGGGTTCCACATTCAAGTTCAATTTCCTGGAATATGAAAGTAGCAATTTACAAGATGTAAACAGGAGAAACCTTTCAATAGACTATATTTTCCTGGTGTTACAAAAACAAAAGCAGACTGACTTGGAGGCTTTCCTTCCCAGGGCTGATGATCAAATGGTTTTCCAAAAAACTTCCAGTTATATAAAATCCTTCAAAAATGTTTCATGTATTTATATAAATGGTAAAAACTAAGAGGGTAGAATCGCCAAAGTTAGAGAAACAGTTGCTTAATACTCTGTGGCAATCGTCCTCTGCAAACAAAGGGGTATTTCTTTGTGCAAGATACAAAAATACCAGACAAAGCCATCCATCTTAAAATAGAAAAAAAAATCATATATTAATTTCCATAAAAATACTTTTATGTGGCATCTAATATGCAAAAATCAATATCTTAACTCATGAGGAACAGAAATTTAAGTTTTATTAACTCTAACTTAAGGTTATTTACTAATCACTGTTTGTGTTTACCAACAACTTTGATAATTACGAACTGTTAAATTCACTTAAATAGAGGCAGACTGATCTATGAAGAACTTTTTATAATTAGGTTTTATTTGCAATCAGTAGCACTTTCACTTAGGAGTAATAATAGAATGATGTTACTTCTGGCTCAGAACTATACATGGAAACACCATAGAGGATCAAAGGTTTGGGTTTATTTTTTAAATTACTGCACACTTTCAATTTCATTTGCGACATGAAAACTTGAATGTAGTTAAAATCTTTTTTATAGTTTCCTTCTATTCAGAAAACTTCGAAGTAGTTAAATGATATTTCTAAAATATATCATGTGGTACAGAATATGTTCATCAGTGATAATATAATGAAAGAACATTTAAACTCAGGCCAATTCCCTTCAAAATTTTTCCCTTCAATAATATTAATGAAACAATTATATAAAGCTACTGCTACTTTAACATCAACAGAGATCTTAATAATCAGTTATCACAAGTAAACATGCACTCCAAGCAAGAATCTTTCACAGAAATTCTTTCCAAAATGGTTGAAATATATATATATAGCTAAAAGAATCAATTAAATGTACGTTTTAAACATCAATTAAAATGACAACAAACCTGTCCATCACGTCCAATCTTTACTGGCTTATGTTCATTCCAAGGATTGGTGAGATGAGCCGACTTAGTGAAGGGTAATTCACGCCTAAATACAAGGTAATATCATTACAATCTTTTGCTGAATACTTGAAGGACTTTATGCAACTAAAATTTAAAGAATCAAACTGGTAGAGCTTAATTTCCAGAGGGAGTCCCATTCAGAAGAGCTCTTAGTCTCAAAAACAAACAAAAAAAATAGTACTTAAGAGTATGAGTTTGGGAATCAAGACAGTTCTGGCTTTACATCCCAACTCTTGATTTCTCTGAGCCAGAGTTCCTTCATCCTTTAAACGATATGACTATCTACCTCACCATTGTTTTAAGTAGATTTCAAGTGGGATGGCTCACGTAAAATGTATAGCATTGTACCTGCTTCTGTATAGTCAAAAAAAATTTGGTCATTTTTAAGTGATCAACAAATTGAACCATAATCTTGTTGTTAACACCAAATGAAAATATTAGGGCCCACTAGTTTTGGTTCAAGGCTGCTTTCTCAGATTCAAGTGTTCTCCCACCTTCAATAAGGTAAGACATTCCCCATCAGCAATGAGAAGGCTCTCGAGTTGCATAATACAAATGTTTACTTATAAATTCATATATTTATGTGTATTAATTATGTCTTCATCTTACATGACTATTAAATCCTGGCTCTAACCTAAGACAGTTTCATCAACAAAACAGAGTAATGGGACAAAATGGTCTCACCAAACTTAAAAGATATTCTGTATTTTCATAGTTCTGTATCAACCTAGCACCACGCTGAACACAAAGATATGTAATAAATAGTATTCAATAAGACTTTTATCTATTTGTGCATGAAACAATAACAAATTAAATAAATTCTTTAATTATTTATTGTCTTTACTATACAAATGCAACCTCTGAGCCTAGACACATACAAAGACGAGAAAGATTAATAGCAGCTTTCATGCCCAACCTTTCTTCCACAGCCATCATCAGCCAAAGAAAAATAAGCACACACAATTATTTTGTAAGAGAACATATACAATGAACAGAATATAGAAGTGTTTTTTGAATGGGGGAGAGGGGGACCATTTTGGGGCAAAGAGAAGTAATCAGAAAATGCTTCCCAGAATAAGACTGTAAGAAAATGACCCAGGTAAAAACATATGTTGAGAGGTAAGGCAAGGTAATATAAGTATGTCTACAGAGGTAAATTAACAAGGTAGCATGCTTTGTGATGGTGGTGATGTGTGTGGTACTGGGAAGGGGTGAGTCAATGAAAAGCTCACTGGTATTACTAAAATGCCTGGGTTCTAGATCTAACACATATCTCACATCACATCAAAAGTGGTTCAATAGAGTACATAATTTTTCCATTACACTTCAAACAAGGAATCAAAAGACCAAAAAGCAAATGAAGAAGAATATAAAGACTAATCTATGAATAAAAGCCCATCATCTAAATTTAAGAAAAAAGTGAACTGAAGAGTAACAAAACAAGTAACAAATGAAGATTAACAAAACAACTAACATTCAAAATAGCATCTGCTGCAACCAAGCTAAAAATGGATAATTATTTTCTCTCCTTTTCACAAGGAAACATCATCTCCAAATATTTTCCAGTGATACCACTAAAGTTTCTAGTAATAAAACCTTAGACTAACAAATCTCTCCTTTGGCCTTTACAATCAGCCATCAATAAAAATAAAAAAATAAATGAATAAATGTCTCTTTGCTAAAAAATAATCTACATCGTGTTTTCCCATAAACTGCCATTAGATTTGTAAAGTTTATAACTTTAATTTCTAAAAAAAAAATCTATAAACTTTTTAAAAAAACCTTAGGGACAATGTAAATAGGGAGATATCACCTACAATCTCACCACCCTCACATAGTATTCCAATATTATGATCAAGTACTGTGATTTTTTTCATTTGTATGAAACATTTTTCCATGTCATTATATGGTTAACATTCAAGACAGATTATAATTTACTTTACCAATTTCCTATTTGAGAGTATTGAGATGGCTTCTAAATTTCCCTGAAAAAGGAATGATGAGTACTCATTTCTAGGCATAGAGCTTTCTGCTACTTTGTTAAAAATCAGTCTAATTCACTAATTCCACTATTATCATTGCCCAAATATCTTCTTGGGTCCTCACTGTCCTGGCTAAGTTTACCTTCACAGGTGGGCCCACATTACCATTCATCTTTGCCTTATGTTCTTCTCTTTTACTAACCATCTGCTTCATTTAAAAAGGTGGTTTCCCAACCCCCATACACATCCATATACCACATTACCAGCAGTCTGTTTATGTACTCTTTCTTGTGGTAGTCTGACTTCCTGAATATAAACAGCCTTTTTCTTCCTTTATTCTTATTTTAACTCCTTCATGCCCAAGAAAATGCAACACCCTAAGTCAACTTACAACTCACAAAGAATCCACGTGGTCCACCCTTTTCAGATAATTTTTATATAACGAAAGTGAATTTTACAGGTAATAGATTTGGGCATTGTTGGCTTATAACAACATTTGAGTGCTGATGCCATCTAAGTCACTTACATAGCTGAGCTTTTTATGAACAAAGATTCAGTAAGAAAATGAAAATAGTGGTGATAGCTCAGTGTTCAAAATAAGAAAAGGTAATTCATTTATTTAAATCTTGATTAATCTAGTTTCAAAAGATCACATCAATTAAATATGGTTTGCTAATTTCCTTAAAAGCTATTTCATAACTAAATTAGTAACTTCCAAAACTGTTAGCAAAGTCAAAGAATAACTACTTTGTCAATACACAGGAACTAAATGATGTGATAAATCACTAAAATCAGATGTGCCATCTAACATTTCAAGTAACTGTCCAATTCACAGCAAATATACTGCTATACAAATGAATATATAAAACTGACTAAAATAAGCCTGTCCTTTGCATAGTATAATAGATTACAAGTGCAGTTTTTACTTTTAACACTGCTGAATTTTATGGATCCAAATTGGCCTAAGAATGAGACTAAAAAATTTCAATTTTAATCAGAGACAAAAATAAATTAAAACTAAACAACTAGCATTTTAACATTATTCCCAACTGGTAACTCATTAAAAACAAATACAACTTTAATCTATATTAAAGTGTATACTTTACCTGCAAATCCAATCAATTTTAAAGACACCTCCAAGCATTTTAGCATTCATTCCTGCTGGAAGCACCCAGTGTATAGGAGATCCTCCATGATGTGATTCTGAAGAAAGCCTTGCAAACCCTAAGGAAAACAAATCATAACATAATATATAGATGCTAACATAGCTAGGTTTATTTTTTTTCCATGTTTAAATCATTTTTATTCTTACCTTGAAATTTTCCACTCTCTCTGACAGAAAATATTAAAATAACACTTCTTGCAGATCTGAATGCAGCATTTAATTTCTTCTCATTGACAGGCAATGTGGACCACACTCCCTAAGCAAATAACATGTATATCACAAATTGAAATTAACTGCAAATCTTCCATATTTCCAAAAGAACAGAGTACTGGTTTTGGTGTTTTTTAGTACACTATAATGAAGAAATGTCTTTATTAACTGTCAAAATAGTATCATAATAATTTATTAAAAGCCCAGGAAAAATAAGGAAAAAATTAGCAACCCTAACAAAATAATTAAAACAATTACTAAAGACATTTTGAGAGTCAAATCTCATGAGCTAACATTCTATCATAAAACTAATCACCTATAATCATTTTAAAACCACAACCATTTACTGTGGTAAAAATATGCTATCTGAAGGTGAATCACAACTTGTATAACATTTGTATTCCAAAGAAACTATGCCTAATTAAGAACTTAAAAATTATTTTATTAGTAAACCTATAAAGTGAAGATTTCTCTGTCAGGATTCAAGCATTTCTCAGCTTTTCTATTTAAGTTCAAATTATTATCAATCAATATTTGACTAGATTGTGGCCTGTGTTTTACCTAGAGCAGAAACAGTTTGGAGGCATTATATTCAATTCATTCACATTCATTATTTTAAAATATAAATAGGTGGAATGAGAAGGTAAGACAGAAGCTCTAATTCAGTTCAAACCAATGTGCTCATACAAATTAGGATCTCTCATTCATACTAAGTGCTTAATTGATACTGCCTAAATCCGCTCCAGCTGAAGAAAAGAATATCAGGCTATGTGTAGGTAATTCTTGACCTTTGTTAGAAATATAGTAAAGTAATACTGACAGAAAACTGTTTAGTTCTAACTTTCTAAAAGTCAGCAGAAACTGTACAGTTACTCATTTTAAACCAAGACTAGAAGGACAAGTAGTAATAGTTGGTGTAGGATACAGATGTATTTCTATTTAAAAAAAAAAAAAGAAAGAAAGAAAAGAAAAAAGTGAAATTAGTATCTTACAACATCCTACAGCAACTGGGCATATCCTTTATGTAAAAAGTCTGGGGTGGGCCTTTAAGCCCTTTTCTTCATCCAAGTGATCTTACTTCTAAAAATAATTAAAAGAAGCTCTCCATAAAGGAATGATTTCTTTTCAAAAGGATCTCAAAAGGTAAAACAAGCATCAATATGAAACGAAAATCAGTTATAGAAACGTTTAAAAAAGTATTAATAAACCAGCAAATGAATAAATATAGAAACACCAAAATCTAAAGAAACAAATCCTTTACAATATAAAATTAAACTATATAGTCTTCAATATTGGATATTCTGACTCCTAAAATCATCTTTAAAAGATTTAAAAGAAAATGCTCATAAATTTCCATTAGGTTGCCTACCAGCCACAAATCAGGTCTTATGTGGCAACCTGGCTGTTTATCTTTACAGATTTAATGAAAGTCTGTATCATGCTACCCAAGATACCAAAGTCTAACTCCTAACTTAAAAATTCCAAGATTAGGATAACTTCAACAGATCTGATACTAATACCTTAGCTTTGGCAAGAGACACATTCTCATGGTTGTTACTCTTTATGAGGAAAAATCTTGCATCCTGAAGGACATATTTGAGTTTACTGGTTTGATCTGGGGGGGAAAAAAAAATCCAAACTGATGAACCACAGGCCATTATCATAGAAAGAGGCAAAAACTGTACTGAAATTAGCCCTTCACAACCCAGCAAAATTTTTAAAACTCGCAATTTCCCACTCAACCTGGAAAGCTAAGCCACAGCACATAAAAATGCAAAGCTAAAACACATTTCGCAAGACGACAAACCTAATCTAGTGATGTTCCGATATATCAGAGCCATATTTAAGTATGAAAATGTCTACAAAGTTTTACAGAATCTTTTACCAGTTTTATCCTTTAAAAGTCCAAATAGACCATGTTATTAAATATATATATATATATATAAAACATCCCACTGTTCAAAACTATTAATTATCCTGAAACCTTTGTTGCTGTTCTGAAAGCGATGCCATAAGAGGAGGATATAGAACTCAGGAGTTAAGACTACATTGTTATTGTGTCTCTTAATGTAATATATCGGAACATTACTACATTAAAATCAACTATTAATGGAAAACCAATAAGGCAAAATAATGACTTTTTGCAACATGCAGTGAAAACAATTTCAAATTTAAATGATACCTTTTCGGACAGCACGAACGGAAGATGATAATTTCTCATGCTTCTTTTCTGAACCTGTATTTAGCCAAAGTACATTTGTTCAGATTGAGCTTTAATAGAGATAAGACAAAATTTCTACAGTCTTGTCACATGTAATTCTCATTCAAGACAAATTATTCTTCCTGGCGCACCCACACACACAAAATACTTCTCAATGTGTACGAGTGTTTTGCTTTTTGGGTTGTTTGGATTTTTTAAAAAAATATATATATATACTTTGAAGAGTTTCCCACTCAGAAAACTAGTCACTGAATCATCATCTTCCAAGGAAAAAAAATGTGAAAATTCCACTTAAGCAATAACAGAACAGGATTAAAATAATAAGAAAAAGCTTAGTTTCCTCTAGTATTACACTGAACATGCCAAAAGTCAATACTAATGGACTTTAATAAGTTCACACTTAACTACAGCCTCCAAAGATTTTTTGCAGCAGATTACACTTGACTCAATTAGATATGATAAAAATAAGTGAGAATACCTGCATATGACTCTGATGCAGAACTTCCACTTCTATCAAAAACAATTGGAGATATGCCTCTAGCTCTTTTCCTTTCCTTCTTTTTCTCATCTAAGAAGAATCCAAACAAGATTTTTACTTAAAAAATTTACAATATAGAAACTAATATAGGTAAACAATATATCATAGTGTGTCTGGTTTTTGCATAGTCCATAAGTATTAGTCATTGCTTATTTCTCCTGATTCCTCAATTTCCTCACAAATTTCAAAGACACTTTAAAAACTACAGGCAGGGCTGGCTGTATAGCTCAGTTGGTAGGGCACCAGTTTACCACATGGGAGGCCCCAGGTTTGGTCCCCGGGCCTCCTCGAACGGGCGGACCGCCTTGAGAAGGCAAGCCAACATGGGCAGGGCATGCCGCTGCAGGCAAAGGCGAGCTCCCACGAGCGGGTGGGCCGCAGCGCCAGTGAGCTTACTCAGCATGTCCCCCCAGCAGGGGGAGACAAGCAGACACAGTGGAACAGAGAAAAATGAACACAGCAAGAACAAGCAAAAGGGGGGGATGCATAATAAATAAATAAAGAATAAATTTAAAAAAAAACTAAGGGCATTTTGTTATTTTTTTCCACCAATTTCAATCAAATTAAAATACAGGCCTTTACCTGCAAAATCAGGTAACTTAATTGTTCTATACATAAAGGAGGTCTTGAATAAAGAGGGAAAATAATCTGCAAAGCAATGTAATTATTCTTTTAATAAAAATTTACTGCATACCTTCTATGTATCAGGCACCACTATTAAGTTACAAGCTAAAAAAACTATTTACTGTTCCTCATTTCCAACTTTCATTCTATCTTAACTTCTATAGTTGTTTGATGACCCCCAGAACCCAAAGCTTTCCAGTTATATACAGTATAATAAATTAGCAATTCCTTTCTAACTGCCACTGCTTTCTGTCTCTTCAATTCCATTCTTCTTGGCCATTTCCCCTGATTTACTGCCTTTATTTTCAAACTCAACTTAAAATTTACTCCCCTAAAAATCTTAATGACAGCACATGTATTTCTGTAAGAAAATTAGGAATCTTCAGTAGGCAAAAGATGTGGCTTGTCTTTCGTATAATGACCATTTCATGCTTAATTTGACAGTTTATAAAGCTCATATATACAAGGACTTAAAATGAAATTAGACTCTTTCATCTCTGTTTATTGCTATA
Source organism: Chaetophractus vellerosus (assembly GCA_004027955.1). NCBI lineage: Eukaryota > Metazoa > Chordata > Mammalia > Cingulata > Chlamyphoridae > Chaetophractus > Chaetophractus vellerosus. Next base: position 2,412 of record PVKH010017392.1, on the reverse strand, counting down.
CCCTGATATGCCCCTTCACTCCCTAATGGGAAATAAGAATATGAAGGGAGAAAACGCATACATTTATTATGTAAAATTATACTCAATGATCATGCATATAACATCTTACTATACAACAGCTAACTCTTTAAAAAGCTTTAAACAAATTATCTCCTTTAAACCTCACAACAAGCACATGATAGGTTCTGCTATTAACCTCAGTTACAGAAAAGACCACCATAACTAAGAAGAGTGGCTAAGCAACTTAGCCAGATAACACAATTCTCAAGTGGCAAAACCTAGATTCAAATGCAAGTCCTCAGGCTTGAGAATAATAGTGGGAAATAGCCTTAAGAGCAGAGGGAGTTATTTATACAAAAAAAAAGAGTGTAATTCTTTGGTTTTCTCATGCACGTTAGGTTAAATGTAAATAGTTGGGCAGGATCTTACTTCTGCTCCTAATATTTTTCTGCATCACCTAAGTGAGAGATCCTTTGAATCATGATGTATTCTTTTAAAACAATAAGTGATTTATTATTAATCTGATCAACTCATAATGCTCAAACTCCTGAAAGGAAATAAATACTTCAAAATATTTTTTTGAGGTATGGGGGACTGGGGATTGAACCTGGGACCTATTATTTGGGAAGCCGGTGCTCAACCACTGAGATACATGGGCTTCCCTGAGTTGTTTGGTTTTTTCCCCGTATGTTCTTGCTTGTTGTTTGTTCTCATTTCTTCAGGAGGAAACAATCAAGGGACCTCCCATGTGGGAGATGGGCGTGCAACTGCATGAGCCACATCCTCTCCCCCATACAACCCCCCCATAATACTTTTAATAAGGAAAAAAGGGTTCCAGGAATCTCTTCTAAAACAATAAACCTGCTTCTATTAACACAGTAGACTAGCAATCAACTTGAAATGTCTTCTCCACAAAAATAAAGTATCATCACAAGTGCCTTGCTTTAGGTATAGGGATCATTTGAGAACTTGTTGAAAATAAAAATGTCTCAAGTCCTACCATTTAATTTTGACTGAAGCCAAACATTCAGTCTAAGAAACACTGTTACTTAAAAACGAATTTCCTTCCAAGAGAGGGATCCTTTAGCCTAGTGACTACAACTACCTACTATACCTAACTTTTCATCTCATGGATTAGAGATAAAGCAGTAGGACATACAGTACTCAAGCAATAACCTAAAGGTAACTCTTACCCAAAATTTTAAACTCTTCTGTCCTGTGCCTTTTTACCCTAGCCCTCTACTGACCCTCCCCCCAAGTCAATCTACAGGCATAGAACTGTAAGAGAAAGTCTGCGCTCCCAAAAGAAAAAGGAAAAAATAAGTTGTTCTGATACTGTTCCTATATGATGGAAATACTATAATATATAGTGTACAGGTTCCAAGTGACTACACTTCAAATATATCAGTATTTAAATAAGCCTTTGTCAAATGGTATAAAAATCTAACAGCTTATAACATTAAAACCTGAAATACATTTCCTTATAGAGAAACAAACAAAAGGACTTGTGTTCATTTATAACACAATTCATAGTTGGGTAATGCCTTTACTAAGATAAGAAAATCTTATTCAAATTTTTAGTAACATTCAACAGCTTAAATTGAAGATCACAAGACAGTCAATCACATTAACATCCTTACATCTCAAAAGTTTTAGAATTCAATTTAAGCATGTTCAAGAATTAAACCAATCAAATCAATCCCCAACCTCAAAAAAAAAAAAAAAAAAAAAAAAAAAAAAAGATTGAAGCAATACCTGATCCATCTGTGCCTGAACCAGATCTGACAGACCCATCTGTGAAGGAAACAGATTCAGAATCTGAGTCGCTGGCCTCACTTCGAGTGTCATAATCATTTCCCTCCTCCTTCTGGTCTCTCTCATCCTGTTCGTACTCCTCTTCTTCTTCCTCCTCCTCCTCCTCCTCCTCTTCTTCCTCCTCCTCCTCTCCATCTTCATCCACCTCTTCATCTTCTTCGGCATCTTCTTCTACCTCTTCATCTTCCTCCACATCTTCTTCCACTCCTTCCTCCTCGTTATCAGTGTTATTGCCTTGCTCATCAGAAGAACCACTGCTGCCAGTCTCATGGTCAGAGCCATATTCTTCAGAGTTCACTTCTTCCTTAGAAGATTGGCTGGATCTGCTTGCACGTCTATCCACATCAAGCCCAATTCTCTGATGTTTAAAGAAAAAGGGAATCAGCAGTCATATAACAGACAAGGTCAGGGTGTATAAACAGTTCTAAAAGCCTCAAAAAGAACCGATTTTTGTTTTATATCTGCAATAATATTTACTACCTCAGAACCATCTGGTGTAGGGGATTTCGCCCTCCGTTCGGGATCCCTTTTCCGGAGGCAAGTCTTTTCAGGTTGACTCTTGTAAGGTTCTCTAGAGGCACTGCTTGACAAACGAAT
>PVKH010017391.1:0-15425 GCA_004027955.1 Chaetophractus vellerosus | reverse complement strand
TTAAAAAAAAAAAAAAAAAGAAAGTGATTCTTCTGATTGGTCTGGGCAAAGTAAGCAGAAATGCTTCTGGAAAGTACTCACCAATCTAGATGCCATTGAAAACATTCATGATTGATGAAGAAGTGAAAAAATTAACATGATCAGGAGTCTGGAAAAAATTTATTCTAATTCTCATTGAAGACTTTGAGGGACTCAAGACTTCAGTGGAAGAAATAACTGCAGATGTGGTAGAAATAGCAAGAGAACTAGAATTAGAAGTGGATCCTGAAGATGTTACTGAATTGCTGTAATCTATGATAAAACTTTAACAGATGAGGTTTCTTGAGATGGAATCTATTCCTGAACATGAACATTGTTGAAGTGACAATGAAGGATTTAGAATATTACAAAGGCTTAATTGAAAGCAGTGGCAGGGTTTGAGAGGATTGATGCCAATTTTGAAAGAAGTTCTATTGTGGGTGGTATGCTATCAAATAGCATCACATGCTACAGAGAATCTGTCATGATAGGAAGAGTCAGTCAATATGGCAAACTTTCTTGTTTTATTTTAAGATATTGTCAAAGCCACCACAACCTTCAGCAACTACTGCCCACCCAGATCAGTCAACAGCCATCAACATTAAGGCAAAACCCTCCACAAATAGATCATGACTCTCTGAAGGCTCAGATGATGTTTAACATTTTTTAGCAAAAAATTATTTTTTAAGTAAGGTATATAAACTGCTTTTTTTAAACATAATGCTATTGCACACTTAATAGACAATATTATTGTGTAAACATAACTCTTAGATTCACTGGGAAACCAAAAAATACATGTGACTTGCTTTATTGAGATATTTATTTTATTGGGGTGGTCTGGAACCAAACCAGCAATATCCTGAAGTATGCCTGTATGTGGACAAAAACAGGAACTGTTAAATAAGAAATGAAGGAGACTCACATGCTCATTGTAGGCACTGATTTTTATAGATAGCACTGATATAATGAAAGTTCTAAAAAATAACTGCCAAGTTAAGAAACTATGAGTATATTTTAAACATCAGTCAAGACACCAATTGCTTTCTTTCTTCAGTTCAGACACCAATTGTTTTCTTTCTTCCTCTTCTTCAGTGGCCCTCCAGTTTGATAGTTACCCTTTGTACAGTCTATTTTTCAGCTTCATATATTTTTGAACCTTTGAATGTCTACTCTCAGCCTCTTATGAAACATACATGAATTTGATATTCAATCAAATTTTGAAAATTTATTTTAAATAAGACCATCTTTTCAAGCATATTAAATATTTTTTGTCTTCTTAAAATTGATATGCCCCACATAATATACTACTTTTGGTTATGAAGTGGAATATGATTTTAAGGGGTGAAAATAAGGAGAGGGAGAAACAAACTGGGCAACAAATTCTCAAAAAGAAAAGTATACAATTCAACCATAGAAATACTTACACTAATTTAATATTAATAATAAATCAGAAAATAAAAACCAACACCACACACATTTACTAGGGGGAACACACCAATAACTTCTAACTTCTCTTTCCGAACTTTTCCCACCCTTTGTGGCTGCCTTCTACCCATCTTCACACTCATCCCTTAGGAAGGAGACATGACTCATGTCATTAGCAAACTTGAAGAAACTAAGCTAGGCATGTTCAACTGATGTCAGCTCTACCTTTTCCCTTTTTGACTGCAAAGCATTGAACTTCTCCATTGCTCTTCCTCTGCCATTATGTCGGTCTAATCTGGGTATTTTCCCAATCCCCTATCCTTGTCTCCCACTTCCATTAAGCAGGCCCATCCTGGTCCAGCATTGTTGTCTTTGCGAGGATAAGTCTTCCTAATTCTGGGGTTGGGTTAATAGACCAAATTGGCTTTCACAATAAACTAAATTTGTGGTGTTCATGAAGTTGTACTCCTCAGATCTCCTTCAAGAGAATCTGTAATGGGGTTAGAGTTGCCTAATTACTCCAGCTGCTACCACTTTGCCTCCATCATTATGTTTTGACCAAGGTCACATTTCCCCTGAACTGCTCTTAGCCAATGACTGAGCACAGAGAGGTACTAATGCCAACCCACTCCAGCCTGAAAACAGATTCCTCAAATGGGTAACTTTTTCTTGGAGGCTCCCTGTTGATCTGGCTGAGACTCTCTAGGGTTGCTGACTCAATTCAGATAGTCTCTATTGGCCTGCCTTTAAGCTCACCTATCCTCCTTCTTTAGTGCCCAATCTGGTGCCGATCCGATAAAATTTTCATTTCTGGTACAGAATTTTATCTCCATACCTAGAATTTTTCAATTAGTTCTTTTTTGAATTCCCATTTTTTTTTGAGATTCCCTATCTGTTCATTCATTGTTCCCATCTATTCTTTCAAACCCTTGAACATATTTATATTAGATGATTTTATATCTTTGTCAGCTAAATTCCAATATCTATAGCATCTCAGAATCTGTTACACTGACTATTTTATCCTATGTGCCATGCTTTCCTGTTTTTTGCCTATTTTAATTTTTAAAAATTTTATGTTGGACATTGAAGATGCTATATTGCTGAGATTCCAAATTGTGTTGTCTTTTTTTAAGTGTTTGAAGTGGCAAATTTATTAATCATTTCCTTCTTGTTTTATGTAATTTTTTTGTAGTTCAACTTAACAAAGATATTCTCCTATATCTTTTTCAAAAACTTTTAAAAGTATCTCCCTCACATTTAGAATTTAATTCACCTGGAGTATGTTTCATTTATATTGTAATAGAAGTATCTAAATTTATTTTTATAAGTAAAATCATTTGTCTCAGCAACATTTATTATATTATAAACAGTTAAAAGCCAAGCCAAATACTATAAGATAACACAAGTTGTTATGTAAGGAATGCCTTAAAACAATACAAAAAACCCCAATAAAACAATATGCAAAAGTTATTAGAGAAAGATCACAGAGAAGATGACTTAAGGGTCAAACCCATAAAAATATGCTCAACCTCATTAGTAGTCAGGGAAATGCAAATTAAAACAACAATAAGCAATTCTTCCACACCTGGCTGATTGGCATTAATTATGAAGTCTGACAATCCTAAATGTTGATGAGAATGTAGATCAATTGCTGATGATAAAGAGGATAAATTGCATAACCAATCTGAAAACTATTATTTTTAAATTGAAGACTTAAGTCTCTAAACTGACCAATTTCTACTTGACATCTACTCCAGGGAAACTCTCCACATGTATCAAAGAGGAATGTCCAAGAATTTTCATGGTTTAGAATTTCAAAAATTCTAAATTAAAGAAAATGTTGGATACAACCTATATGCCCATAAACCAAAGAGTAGATTAAAAATAATAGTCTATTTATCAAAATAACACTAGAGTTTAGTTAAAATGAATTCACTGGAGCTGAATGTATTGTCATAATTTTGAACAATAAAGGAAGTTGCTGGATTTTGTGTTGTGTGTGATATTAAATATGTGTGTGTTTAAATATGCAAAGCATTCTGGTTTTCTGCACATACACGCACACATGATACAATTACAAAAATAAAAATTAGGATGATTAACCTCAAAATGAGAAAAGTAGTTCCTTCTGGAGAGGTAGAGAGGAAGGAAACATGAATTGGTATTGGTACAAACAGACATTTGATTTATGTGTAATTGTGTATTTCTTTTCTTTTCTTTCTTTTTTTTGAGGTACTGGGCGCTGGGGATTGAACCCAGATCCTCATATGCGGGAAGCCGGCACTCAACCACTGAGTCACATAGGCTTCCCTTTTTCATTTGTTTTGCTTGTTGTTTGTTCTTGCTTCTTCAGGAGGCACCAAGAACTGAACCTGGGACTTCCCATATGGGAGGCGGGTGCTCAGCTGTTTGAGCCACATCCGCTCCCTTTGTGTTTCTTAAAAAATAATCTGAAGCAAATGTTTCAAAAGCTTAGGATTCGATAAATCTTGGTAGTGAATATAGGGTAATGTTATAATATTTCCTATGCTTTTCTTTACTTTTGAAATATTTCCTAATTTAAAAATAAGTAATTTTATTTTTACACAGATGTGAGGGGATTATTTTTGGCGATGTGTCTTACCTTACTTGTGACCCTGGAGGTTACTATATATTATATCTCTGAGTGAGCCCAGCCTTGATTAACACAGTTTTTCAAGTGAGTCTTGAGGGATACTCGAAAGAAATGTGCACTTTAAATTTAAACCTGAGATGCTTAGAGACAATGAATGATATTTCATATGAATTAGTTTATCATATTATATTTCATTTAGACCTAGCAATTATTTGTGTCCTGGAATATTTGAATAGGGGATAGCAAAGTTTTGATTGGGTTTAAAGGAATAGCTAAAGTCACTCTAGGCTATTGTCACCTCTCAGTAATAGGAAGAATGCAAACATGGGGAAATATTGAAAGACGTTGTTTTAGAAGGCACTGCTAAAAACCTTAGTCCATCTAAGAAAAATCTATTTCTCAAGTGGTTTACCTCAGGTCAATCTTTCAAATGCGGTAAACTCATAGAAAGCCCAGAGTGTTATTTAGCTCCTGTTTGAGGGTCAGGGCAATGATTTCCCCCATGCCTCTGAACCTCATCTGTTCTCCTCTGGGGGAGAGAATTTGGCTCAATATATAGTTAGAAGGATTAACAATTACATATATCATCTCCCATTTCTATGATTACTCATTCAAATTATTAATATATTTTGGGAACAAAAAATGATTCTCTTTTTAAAGCCTGGATATTTCTATTGCCCCTTGTCTATTTGTTCACTTGCTGTCTGACTGGAATTGAGCTATTACTTTTGAGCAAGAGAGTCATATTAAAGAATATGACATGGTCACCTGCTTGTACTTTTCACAAAGGTATCTAAACCTTTGTCCCACAAAGAGTAGGAATTTAAAGTAAGTAATTTCTAGCTCCACTTTAAACTTACATCTCTTTCCTTGAATGACTTAAGGCAAGAAATACTCTTTTTCCTTTTACTTCCTGATAAACTGTCAGATAGATAAAACTAGAGGAGTATGCACCAATCTAGTAGTCTATAGATGTTTGCAATTTATTTACTGTGATAATTTGGGTGGTCAATTGTAAACCTCAGGATAGAAGGTGAGGTGTTCTCTTTCAGGAATTTGCAGCCTGATACAGTAAATATTATGACATACACAATGCTCCTATTATAGTCTGACTTATGGGTGTGGATATTCGTGGGACAAATCATTTCCTCCAAAAATAGGCATGTCTTTAAATAAAATTTATTCAGTGGTGTACTAGAGCCATGTCTGCATAATTCCATTGTCAGTGATATCACATTGGTAGCCTGAAATCGGCCACACTATATGATAATTGGCAAACACTACAAAGTAGCCCCCCCCCACACCATACTGGTTATTAATCATTTACCAGCAAACCACTGGTGTCCTGTCAGTCTTGAATAACTATGTGAGCCACAGCCATCATTATTTTTCTTATCTGCCATATTTGCAAAGATCGGTGTGAGTATTCTCTCATTGTAGCAAATGATTTTGTGAAAAATTTAATTATCAATACAAATTTAGAACACAAGATTAGATAAACAGGGCAAACAGTCAAATTTTCTTGCACCTAGGTTTTTTTGACCTACAAATATTTCTTTAACTATTATGGCACAGGTTAACCTTAATGGTTCTCTTGTAAAATATGTAGCTTAGTTTCCAATTACAGCCTAAATCCTGTTTAACTTACTAGTTAGGAATGTGTGGATATGGCTAAGGTGATTGTATTAGTCAGCCAAAGGGGTGGTGATGCAAAGTACCAGAAATTGGTTGGTTTACATAAAAGGTATTTATTTGGGGTGGAAGCTTACAGTTTCCAGGCAATAAAGCATAACTTACTTCCCTCACCAAAGTCTGTTGCCACATGTTAGAGCAAGATGGCTGCCGACATCTGCCAGGGTTCAGAAGTCAAAGGATGGACAGCTGAATCCCAAAATAATTTTCATAAAATTTTAACAAGCTGATCCTAAAATTTGTAGGGAAGAATGAAGTTCTAAGGATCACCAAGAAGTTTTGAATAGTATAAATGAAGATGATTCACTCTAACAGATAATAATTATTGGTAAAAAGCTATAGTATTTAAATTCATTTGGTATTTGCACAGGGATATAGACAAATAGAAAGAATAGATAACCAATAAATAAAATTTGATAGCACTAAATATAAGAGAGCTGGCATAACATATTAGTAAGGAAAGGGGAGACAATTCCCCAATAGATTGTTCTGGTTGGGGCTTTTGGATATTTATAAATCTATAAAAAGTTTCCTACCGCATATAATATCCCTAACAAATCCTGATAAATTAAATTTCCAAAGGTAGAAAGAAAAATTGAATATTAAAAAAATAAATATAGAAAATTTTCTTTTTCTCCTTGGAATGAAGTATTATTTCTTTAAAAGTAGTTGCAGTAATAATAACAGCAACAATAATAATAACTACTAATACTCATTGAAACACTGTGTGCCACGCCCTGTTTCAAGCATTGACATGTGCCAAATAATTACTCCATCCTCATGACAACTTTATTATTACCCCTATTGTTGGGTGAGGAAACAGCATTTAAATTGCAAAATACATTCAGTTGTCAGAGGTTGGTTTTGAATACTGTCAGGCTTGGCTCTTGGGTCTATGATCTTTAGTCGCTAATATATGTAAATTTCAAGTCATAGAGGAAAATGTGAACTGATTTGACCTCCTTAAAATTAAAATCTTTTGAAAGATAGCTACCATAACAAGCCACAGGCAAGGAAAAGATATTTGCAAGACTGCATGTATTAAACAGACTTACATATCAATAAGAAAAATGACAAGAAAAAAAATCAAAAAGGATCTAGAAACAAAAGTCATACCAAAAGAAAGCCCGAATATCAATAAACATATGAGCACCTTCCCTAATTGTGGGGAAAATATGAATTGAAACCACAATGTAATACTGCTTCTTGCAAGTTAATATCATATTTTGGCAAAGATGGGCCGGGGGAGAGGGAATTAATATATAATGCTAAAAAGGAAATTGAAGGAGACACTTTGAAGAACAAGTATCAGTGTGAAGTTGAAGATATACATAATCTACAACCTAGAAATTTTATTTCTGCATATTTGCAGAGAGAAACGTACCCTCATTTGCACAAGGCAATGTGTATAAATGTGTTTAGTATAACAATATTGGTAAGGATCTTAAAAGTGTAAACTCTAACTGTCCTTTTGTAGAATGAATAAATTAACAGTGATTTGTTTATACTGGAATGCATACTAATTAAAATAAATGAGCAACATCTACATATATGGATATGATAAAAAGTAAGCTGCAAAAAGTTGCATATGGTGTGATACCATTTATGTAAATTTTAAACCATATAACTGTTTGTAAATATAAAGTCATTCAATGTGCATGGTATGTACAATTCACAATAGTGTTTTCATTCATTGAGGGAGGAAGAAAAAAATGGAAGGGAGGCTAGGACTTCAGTTACATCTATTATGCTTGTTTCCAGGGAAAAACTTTTGAAGTAAATTTTGCTAAATCTCAACATCTTTTATATTTGGTGATAGGTATACGGAAGCTTATTATGTTATTTCATGAATTTTTGTATATTTATACTCTTTCTTGCTTTACCCTTTAAGCCCCTATTTGGACTAGTGCTCCACAGTAGAATTTTAGATTTGAAGACATGAAAGTTACCTCAGATCCAGTATACACTAATCCCCAAATGCCTATATTTTTCTCTTCCTTGGGCACAATTAAATGGAAAGTATTTGCAGGTCACCTTGGGAAATAATAGGTGGTAAATTTAATGTGTGTTGTTATGATATTATCATGATGCTCAAGGATAACTGGCCTCTCCTTTGTTTATGGGGTTCTATGTTTATCAACTGACTTTAATCTGAGAATTGGTAAGTGGCCGTGAATTTACTGTGATGATTAAAGTAGGTCTTCTAATTGATAGTGCCAGATTTTTAGGGAGTGAAGAGGGATATTAATAGGTTTCCTATCTATTTCAGTCCTGGGAATCCAACAATCAATCAATGATTATCAAAATCCTTGGATATCAGACCATTCTCATATTCACTCTCCCCCATCTGATGATTACAACTATCTTGCCTTTGGCTATTTTTTTTCTTTATTATAGAAGTTGTGGTTTCCAGAATAATCAGGCATAAAATATTGGATTCCCATATTCTACCCTATTATGAATACTTTGCATTGGTGTGGAACATTTGTTACAATTGTTGAAAGCACATTTTTATAATTGTACTATTAACTGTAGTCCTTGAATTAACTTCGAGTTTATGATTAGTGTAGTGTAAGTCAATGGATTTTTAAAAAATTATAACATTTCCCCTTTTAACCACATTCAGATATATATTTCAGTGCTGTTAATTATGTTCCCAATGTTGTGCTCCCATCACCACCATCCATTACCAAAACATTTCCATTGCTCCAAATAGAAACCCTGTGTTTTTAAGTGTGCTTTAATGTGCTTTTCTTAGTCACTATTGTGACAGTTTGAATTTTGTGAATCCCCAAAAGAACATGATTACGTTTTTGAGCGAATCTATTCCTGTGGGTATGGTACCCTTTGATTGCATTAAATTCAGTTGAGGGGTCTTTGATTAGATTACTTAATTAGATTGCTTTAGGGCTTTTGATTGGACTAAGTTCAGTGAGGTGTGATTCAGATGCGTCTCTTCTTGCTGGGTCTGATAAAAACAGAGACACAGAGAGAGACACACACAGAAAAAGGGAGCCTCCATAATTGATTCTGCCATGGGAGAAAAAGGCCTTCACTTTTGCCCACAGCTGGGCTTCAAGGAGAGATGCCCCCAAACGGCTCATAGAGCTGAGATCCAGTGAGAGACTAGCCATGTGCCTGTTAGCTTGCAGCTGAACACAGGAAGAAAGTGGAACAGCTGAGACTGATAGAGAAGGCCTGGAAAGAGACAAGCCCTATGAGTGATTGTTCACAGCTGAGCTCCAGGAGCTGCGCTGTGAGAGAGGTTGAGCCTGGAGGGGAAGGCAGAGACCTCGGCAAAAATCAGCGGCCATCTTGATTTGACACGTGGCTGGACAACAGGATCAACAGTGGCTGACTTTGGTGAGAAAGCACCTCTGATGGTGCCTTGATTTTGATATTTTGTGGCCTTGGGACTGTAGGCTTTTATCCCATATAAATCCCCTTTATAAAAGTCAACCCATTTCTAGTACTTTGTGTTGGCAGCCTATTGGCAAACTAAAAGAGTTATTAAAAGTTATTTTTGAAAATTTTAAACCCACAAATAACAAACAAAAAACCAATGACACCATTCTCCCAAGTCACATGCTTTTCTAATCTTCAGTCAGCCTGTGAAAATGTTGCTTCAATTCCGCTAGCTCCTCTTCTTAGCCCCATTACTACTGCACTGCTGTGGAACAACCATGCATTCATTTCTGTAACAAATATATGTGTCAAGGGTCTGCTATTTTCCAAGCATTGCAATAGTCTGTAATGTTTGACTAACCAGAGTCTAAAACACTGTTTTATTCATGTGAATATACTACAGCATCAGGGGAAGAATCTGACTGAGTATAGATTCAGGGCATGACTGTTTCTCCCAAGTATTTGTATTGTCATTGGAGTTTTGGAGACAATTTCTATTAGAGGCTGCATTACTAAGCTCCAACAGCCCTTGCCACAGACTGTCACATAAACCCAGGTCTGTTGTCCCAAACTCAATTAAGGAAGCCTTTCCTGCTTAACACATGTCTTTATTGTTTGAGATTTTTTAAGAATTTGTATTATATTTATAATGAGAAATAATTGCATTGAATATGATATAATGGTTAGAATGCTGAGCATTTAACAATGAGAAGAAAGGATTAACTGTAACAACAATAAACTCTCTCCCTCCTACTTTCCCATCCCTATACTTTACCCTTATAATATGCATCAAATAAATAAAGCCAGAATCATCATTCCCATTATTCTGTAGAAAATCAATTTCTTAATGGAATGTTAAGGAAGATGTCAAAGAATGTGAGTCCCAGACCATTCAAAATTCAAACATTGTCTTAGACTTGATTCCCTGAAAACTGACTCTGAGATGCAGGCTTGAATGTAAAACGATTTGGGAAAGTGCTTTCAGACAATAAACTTGAAATAAAGTGAGGCAGGACTGGAGAGAGGGAGAGACTGACCAGAGTAGTTAATGCTCTAGGACTAACATGGTCTTTCAATGATGTCCCAAATTGATGTATCCCTATCTTGACTGTGGCTACTCCTGGGAAGGAAGTGTAACTTTAGGCAAAATGGTTTCCTTCAACCAAGGGCAAATTAGTTAGGGAAATAACTGTGAGTCATTGGAAGATAAGTCTAGTGCCTGGGGGCGTGGGGGATGCATTGCTGCATTGCTGTTGAGGAAGGGGACTGGATAGAGCATCACTTTTTTAAAAAAATAAGTTAATTATTTTTATTTTTAAAGAAGCTTTACATTACATAAATGTTACATTAAAAAAATATAAGGGATTCCCAGATACACCACTCCCTCTTGCTCCCACACTTTCCCACATTAACAACATCCTCCATTAGCGTGGTACATTTGTTACAATTGAACACATATTGAAGCATTGCTGCTAACCATGGACTACAGTTTACATCATAGTTTACACTCTGTCCCACACAATTTTGTAAGTTAGGACAAAATGTACAAAAATATGGAATGCATCACTTTTGGCTATAATGATTTCCATCTTAGCACCCATCCTATCTTTGATCTCCCTTTGAGAAGAGTGAGTCTTTGATTGGGTGAGAAGCTATGTGATGGGGCAAGGCTCAGAGATAGGATAAGAATATTCTTTTCATACATTACATGGAAATAAGACAGCTGAGAGTTCAAAGATTTGTTTCTTAGACCCCATCGGAATATCTATTCACCAACATTGCTGCATCAAAGCAACTCTATCAGAATGGCTATCCGAAACCACCACTTTGAAATATCACGTATCTAAGCAGGAGTATTTCACAATAGACGCCACCACAATAGCGAGCACATTGGTGGCAGAACAAGGACATTATTAAATACAGATATTCATTTGAAATAAGTTTTCTTCCTTGATATGAGTGATTCTATATTGAACTCCCTGATTTTTTTTTGGTAGGATACTTCAATCATTTTATTATCAGAGTAAATTTTCTAATGAACTTAAACAGTTTTAACACTCTATTCTTTTTGAATTGAATAAAATATTTATAGCATGAATGCATAAATCATCACAGGTGACAAGACAAGGTCTCTAGATTTATTTGGATTTTAGAATTGCCAAATACTGGTCAGGCACTAGATTTCTAACTAGGAAAGCTGTATTGGAATCATGTCTACTCAAAAGAAATCCATACAGACACTTATATGTGGTAAATTGGTATAAATTCCTAAAAAGTAAGCTTAATTTTACTTAGCTTGTCCAAATTATTTCTACAATTCTAAAATTGGAATGCGGGGTTTCTTTTATAACTGCAATTGGTGGGAGCTGCAAAAAAACTGAGAGAAACCTCCAGAAGTTGAGAGTGAAGTCTCCAGGAGCCAGAAGCTGAAATCAATGGAACACAGAAGCTGAGAGGAAGCCACTGAAGTAAGAGGCTGAAAGCAAGGAGGCCCTGCGGGGAGGGGTGGGGAGGGGAGAGGGAATGGGAGGGGAGAGGGAATTGGAGGGGATCGACAAGAAAATACTGCCATGTGCCTGATCACCCACAGCTGCAGTTCGGGGAAGAAATCATCTCCTGATGATGCCTGGATTTGTACACTCTCCTGGCCTCAGAATTATAAACTTTTAAGTTAATAAATCCCCATTGTGAAAGCCAACCCGTTTCTGGTATAATGCCTTGGCAGACTTTAGCAAACTAAAACAGCATCAATAATATGAAAATTTATGAATTCTAATAATTAAATCCAAACTGGAAATCTTAAAACTTCAAGAAATAAATGATTTCCATTGTACTAAATTCATGAAGTTGCCTTAAATTCTTTCCTATATAATCTTAGAGGCAAGAATCACTTTCAATAAAGCTTTATTTTATTATTTTTTTAAACCACAGGCCTTATAATTTTCAAGGCTGAAATGATGATGGAATTGAAAATTCATGGTAAATAATTTAAAGTGAAGGAACTTGAGAACTGTGGGATTACAGCAAATAGAAACAAATTGAGACAGTGAGAGGAGTTGCCTTAAACATACACTTCATATGCTGACTGATAAGTGGGAAGCTGGGAACTTACTATAAGGCCATGAAATCTTCCACAAGTAATCTTTTTCTGAGGTCTGTTTCCCTTTTCTTTCTTTTGACCTGGCTCTTCACCCATCTTATCAAACCCATATTAATTGATTCCTCAACTCTTCTTCCTGAAGAACATGTTAGAATCTTGAATCAATTGACAGTCTTTTTATTATTGCCTTTCTATATACAGGAAAGAAATGTGGAGAAGGAAAAGTTAAAGAAATCTGCCATTATTATTATTTTTTTAACATGTTACTTCCCATTTATTTAAAACCATGGAACACTTTAAAATTTTTATTTTTATTTTTAAAGAAGCTTTATAATACACATATATTACATAAAAATTATAGGGGATTCCCATATACCCCACCCCCTACCCTTCTCATGCTTTCCCCCATTAACATCTTTCATTAGTGTGGTACATTTGTCACAATTCATGAACACATATTGAAGCATTGCTACTAACCATGGACTATGGTTTACCATCTACTTTACACTCTGCCCTGCACAATTTTTTAGGTTTTGACAAAATGTATAATGGCCTGTATCTGTCATTGCAATGTCATGCAGGACAATTCCAATGTCCCCAAAATACCCCCATGTTATACCTATTCTTCCCTATCCTTCCCCTCAGAACCTCTGGTGGCCACTGCTTTAAATCAATGATACAAATTCTTCCATTGCTAGAATAATCTTAAGTCTACTTTAGTCCATAGTTGCATTCCACCCTTATGTTTGTTCATTCCTCAATCTTGAGGATTTGGGGATAGTGATGCCCACTCTGTTGCTGATTAAGAGGGGACTTAGATATCATGGGGCAGATGGATGGAACTGTCTTGCTTGCAGTTGTAGATACTCTCTGTTTTGTTGGGATGGGTGCTGTCCATCATCACCCTTTTGTTAGTTGCCCTGGGAGAATCCAATGAACTGGAGAGTAGGTGTTGGCTGCAACACTGCTGAGATTCAGGGCTCAACTGGCATATGAACAGAGCAGAGCGAAGAAGATTTGAGTCTCTGGGACATATATATAGCAAGTATAGTGCTAATTATAGGTTCAAATTAAAGGGGCAGAGGAGCCATGTGTAGGGAAATTTTAAATGAGCCTAACTCTATTACACTGTAGGGAATAAATTCGAAAGGAAGGCCCACTGACAGGGTGCTGAATTCCTGAGATTATCTGCCCTGCTTTTGGTATCTAGATGTCTCTAGAGCCCTCAGGAGCCCCACTATTTGAGGCACTGTTTACTGTGGCAGTCAAAGGGATCCTCCTGAGACACGCATAAGTGTAACCTCTGGAATGACCTCCCAACTCACTGTGAAATCTCTTAGCCATAAAAACTCATTTGTATTTAATATGTCTCCCTTTGGTAAGGTCTTTTTCCAGATGCATTGCTAGTCAGCACTTGGTAATAATTCCTTGGTGCCAGGGATGCTCTGCCATTATTAAACTAGGAAATTAAACAGGTGTTTACAGAAAACCACCAATAAAAAGACATTGGAAAATCTGATAATTTTCTTAATAATAATGATCCTGTTGTGAGTGTACAGTTTGCTGAATTTTCACTAGTTGAACATATCCATATAGTCAGGAACCAGATCAAGGAACAGAATAATACCAGCACCCAGTAGTCTCTTATGTGTTCCTTGTAGACACTACCATCCTAAGCATGTCCACTCTACTGATTTCTAATAGCATACATTAGTTTAGCTTATTTTTTATAAGCTAAATGGAATCCTGCAGTTTATTTGGTCTTGGCTTACCTCAATCAACACTATGCTTTTATCTCCCTCAAGAGGTAGAGAGAATTCAATGTGAATTCATGTGCATTGTTAATTGTAGTTGTTAATAATTCATTCTCATTTTTCAATTTGGGGATCACCAAAATTTATTTAGCCATTCAACTATCGATGGGCATTTAAGTTGTTTCTATGATATTATTATAAATAGTATTACTATGAACATTCTAGTATGCCTTTTTGTATGTGTGCATTCCAATAAAACTTTATTTTTGGATAATGAAATTAGAATTTCATACAATTTTCACATGTCATGAAATATTCTTCTTTTGACTTTTTCTAGTAATTTAAATAATTTTTCCAATAATTTAAACTTTTTATAGCTCACAGATGTTACAAAACAGTAGTATCTAGTATGTCTTTTGGTTTATATATGTACTCATTTCAGTTAGGTATATTCCACTGGGTAAGAATATGTCCATCAGTAGTAGACAGTGATTTTTCAAGATGGTTTTACTGATTTACATTCATATCAGCATCTATGAGAATTCTGGTTGCTCCCTGTACTTGCCAACTTGATATTTTCTGTTTTAAAAAAAATTATAGTCATTTTGGTAAGTGTATAGTGATATGTAATTGTGACTTTTATTTGAATTTCCCTGATGACTATCTTTTCACATGTCTACTTGCCATTTGATTATCTTCTTTTAAGAATATCTTGCAAGTATTTGGGTTGTCTGTCTTTCTTGTATTGATTAGTAGATGTTCTTCATATATTCTGAATATGAGTTGGATTTATGAATTGTAAATATTCCTCTCATTATGTGGGTTGACTTTTCATTCTCTTAATAATGTCTTCTGATGTCCAAGTTATCAATTGTTTTTATCTTATGTTTAGTGTTTTTTGTATCCTCTTGAAGATATATTCACCAACTCTAAAGTCATGAAAGATTCTCCTGTGCTTTCTTCTAGAAGCTTAACAAATGTTGTTTAACATTTACATTTGGATATACACTTTGTCTAGGACTGATGGTCATATAGATAATACACCTCCCTCCCTTTTTTTATCCAAAGTGAATAAGACCATACACTTCCCCCACCCCCACTACAATTTCTTTAGCATAAACCAAGTTACCATGTAGTACAGGTCTGTTTTTGTATTCTCTATTCTGTTCCATTGTTCAGATTATTTATTATTGCACTGATGTCATTTTGTCTTATTTTATCTCAATAATGGTTCCTGTCATCTGGCAGTACGTGTTCTCCATTTTTGTTCTTATTTAAGTTTTCCTTGGCTAAACATATAGAGATCGACATTCTCTTTATTCTTTAAGAATACTCCTTGATAATTGTATGCATCCCTTTCACTTCTCATTTGTTGGAGCTTACCGACATGGCCGCATTTAGAGGCAGTAGAGTCTGA
>PVKH010017390.1:0-15434 GCA_004027955.1 Chaetophractus vellerosus | reverse complement strand
ATTTATTTGTTTAATTAATCAGCTTTACTGAGATATATTCACAAACCATATGATCTATTTAAAGTATACAATCAATGGTTTTTAGTATAATCCCAATGCTATGCATTCATTATCTCAAAAGCTTTAGAAAAATTTTGTGGCAGTTTGATACTGTTTATGAATTCCAAAAACATATTGGATTTTGTTTGTAAACTGGTCTGTTCCTCTGAGCATATTAGATTTTATTAGATTCAGAGCTTTCAATTTTACTTTATTAAATCAAGATTAGGACTTTTATTTGACCATATTATTAGAGCATTCGGGGTTGAGTCCCCACTCCCTTGGTGGGTATAAAACAGACCCACACGTGGAAGCAAACACACAGAAAAGGAGAAAACAGAAGCAGATATGTGAGGAATAAGAGAAGGCTCCATTAGACAAGGCAGAGGCCCAGGAAGAGTATGAAATGTATAGTCTATAACTCACCTTGTGAAGAGAGCAGAGCAGCTGAGCCCAGAAAGAAATGAGCCCAAGGGAGAGAGGCAACCTTATGCCAGCCTACAGCTGAGATGGGAAGGAGCTGGGACCACAGAGCCTTAGGAGGAAGAGGAAGGCAGTACCCTTGCAGGTGTCATCTGCCATCTTGTGCTAAAAAGTGACAAAAGGCTTTGGGTGAGAAAGTACCTCTTATCAACCTTGCATTGGACTCTATAGAACCTGGTAATGGTAAGCTTCTATCTCAAATAAAGACCCTTTATAAAAGTCAACAGGGTTCAGGTACTTTGCATCAGCACCACTTTTGCTGACTAATACAAATTTCATTCCTTCAAAAAGAAAGAAACCACACCCAGCCTTATGTAACACTAATCTAGAAAAAAGTTTCACCTGTTTCATTTAAAGTAAGTTTGTAACATGGTACATTTGATACCCCTAAAAGGAAATTTGAATGTATGCTGGAAACTGTATTTTATCTAAGAACATCTATACTCTTTATGTATAGCTCACACACGGAAATGCAGAATGTTTATTCAATCTAACAAAGAAATATAGTAATTATTTCACTATACTTTTAATTTTTAAAGTTTAAACTAGTGATTAGTGTTAAGTATTGCCTGTATTCGGAATAATTTTTTCATTGTTTTTCAATCTTGAAGTTTAGCTGATCTCCTTTATATCTATATTCCACTTTTGTGTTTTTGTTTATTTCTTTATTGGTGCTCTCTGTGTATGTGTGCAAGACTGTTTCAATAGTTGCCAAATCTTGCTCAATAAAGAAGGAAAGTAAAACACAAATGGCCTGTGTGTGAGGAACCATGTATGACTCTGGGAGTATTTCATATTATCTAATGTATTCCTTAATATGTTTTCAACTATGTAACAAATTCTCACTTGTAAATCTGATGAAAATGAGGTTTAAGGATATTAAGCAATAAGCTCAATATTTACAACTGTAAAGGCTCAACCATTAACCTTTCTACTTGTTTTATGTTGTCACTGTTTTAACCACTTTCACCCTTTTTGGCTATGTCCTTTGATCATTTACGGCTGTAATACTTCCATAAGAGGATTTTTTTTTTTTTTACTATCTCTATTGTCGATAATGACTTGTTTCAGTGACAATGATTCTTCTCATCTAAATCTATTTGAGTTTCCCTTTACCACTGCTACTAGCAGTGATTGTAATATCATTTTCCATCAGAATGCAGGATTTTAGCAACATTCATGATCTAGAGAGCTTGGCAGAATTTTGACCTAATAAATGCACATAGGTAAAACTAAATTACAATAATTACAAATATTTTAGAATCACAGAAATCTGGACCACATATTTATATTAACTGCAACATATACCTTTGCAAAAATATTCAGGAGGGCAGGGTGAGTGATCTGGTAACTGGTCAACTTTCAGCTGAGATGAATATTTACAAGACTTGCTCCCAAATCCTACCTCATGACACACTCCCTACCATTACATGTGTGAGATGTTGCAATAAACTGAATGAGAATCATGATAGTTGGTTTCTAATATCCACAGTGTATTGTTTACTGATTCTGAAAAATTACTGAGATTCATGTGATCTGACTCACTTTTATTGAAAATCATGGGCTGGAATTATGTGAGTAATATCCAGTTTAAGTTGTATACCAAGCTATTTATGTAATAATTATTATTGAATCATTTATTTTAGTTGAATAAATGTATTAGACACCTAATATCATACCATTTCATAAACAATATGTATCAGCTGTAATAATTAAAAGGAAGATCATTGAATCATCCTTTGATTATACAATAGTGTTTAGATGTAACTAACTGCTAAACCCTCTGTGCTTAATAATTAATTTCCCAACCTATTTTAAAAAATAAGGATACTAATTCCTGTAGCAGTACTAATGACCTAAGAGGAATACAATGAGAAATTCTCATTAAGGAAATTAGAATTAAATAATAATTTAAAAATTCTCACAAATGGACAACTTTGAAAAATGTCTTATCTGCTATTTATTTCATGCCTATTACTAACATAAAGACACAGGGGTTGAATTTGGAAGCAATAGATGGAAGGATTTTCAAACAAACTTACTACAGAATTATTTTCTGTTTGAAAAAATAGACATCCAGAGTGTTACAGTTATGGCTGTCACATTGGATTCAGATTAAGGTAGATGATGTAGTGTACTCTTTGCAGCCCCATTGGGAGGCTGATAATTCTTCAACATTGGGTAAAATAGCTCATGTTAGTGCTTTCTCCTTATTCTACCATCTTTTTCTCCAAAAGAAAATGATCACTCAATATGCCATCCATTTATTAGTGGAGCATTTAACTTCTGAGTGTGAGCAGAGCAAGAAGTTTGTTACAGTTACATTGTGTCATCTATTTTAATGACATTTATTTTGTTACCTAGAATGCTCATAAAATTTCTAGTAAGAGCCATAAAAAGATATAATTCATACAGGCATTGACAATACATGAGTTATAAATCTCCTTTACAAATTTTCATCACAAACATTATGAGAGCATGTCCTAGTATATGAAATAAAAATAGTGTAAAGGAATGAAGTTTCACTTTATTTTTTTCAGAATTTAATCAGGTATTGATAATCATTTTTTAATGTATAATTTTCAACCATTCTTAGCTATTTGATATATGTGAAACTTCATTGGTTCTGCATGTTAAATCATAATATTTGCCCACAAAGCAAAAACAATAAGACCTGCAAAATTAGAGTTGACAGATTTAATCTGGGGTGCTTCAAATATTTTATTTTATGATGTAAGTGTTCCAGAAAATTAAAAAACATCCTCCATTCATGTTGAAAGAAGAAATCTGTCTCCATGGCTGGGAGAGAGTCAAATATTTAAAATATGCAACAAAACATGTTATTTTAAATTATACTTTTGTTATTATCTAAAAAATATAGTTAGGAGGACTAATGTTTTCTTTATGATCAAGCTAACTTAAAAATATTCTCTGATCATTACTGATAACTGAAAGAATGCATTATAATTCCAATCATAAAAATTTTTATGTAAGATTTGTAAATTAAAAACATCATAAAAAATAAATAGCAACTTAAATCTGTGAATAGTAATTAATATTAATATTCTATGCATAAAAATTTACTTTTGGTAAATTTCCTATTATTGGGATATGTTGATACTTTTCATCAAACTCATTTTTTTCTTTTCAGACTCTCAACTCACCAGTGTAAAATATATATCAAACTGAAATACGTAGAAAACTACAGAAACATCTCCAAATTCATTCTTTTGGGACTTTCTTATGATAAGAACATACAAATGTTTTGTTTTGTGCTTTATTTCCATATTGGCAGGAAACCACCTGATCTTTATCTCCATTAGATGCAGCTCCCTTCTTTACCAACCCATGTACTATTTCCTTGGTCATTTATCCTGTATGGACATCTGCTACACATTTTTTTACACCCAAACTGAACAGTGACTTGACAGTGGGAATAAAAAACATTTTCCATAGAAACTGCATGTTGCAGGTTTTGATCATGCACTTCTTTGGAAATGTTGAGGTGCTCATTATTGCTGTCATAGTTTTTGATCACTACATTGCCATCTTCAAACCTCTGCAATACATGATTGTCATGAACAGAACAAGATGCAACCTTCTAATCCTTGCTGCTTGGGTAGGAGGAGGTGTCCATTCTTTTCCTTAATTTTATCTATTAGTCCAGTTGCCCTTCTGTGGCACAAATGAAATTGATCACAATTTTTGGGATATCTTTCCATGCTAAAACAGCCTGTACTGATACCTACATCTCTGGTGTTCTAATTCAAATTGCAAATTCAGGTATGGTCACCTCGGTAACCTTTGTTGTCTTTTTTGTTTCTTATGTCATTATATTATTCACTTTAAGAAGGCATTCAGGTGAGGGAAACTGCAAAGCCCTGTCTATCTGTGGGTCTCATATTACTGTGGTTGTCTTATTTTTGGGGCCTTCAATCTTTGTCTACCTTAATTGACCTGACATTTACTCTTAGGATAAAATATTTGCACTATTTTAAACCATCATTGTACCTGATGTTCAATCCCCTAATCTAAATTCTCAGAAATAAAGAGATGAAAAATGCCATGGCAAAGTTTGGGACCAAACATTATTTTTTAAAGAAGCACACAACTAAATTATAAAGCTAGAAACTTCCCAGAGATCAAATATTTTATTGGTCTCATGAATGTAATAGATGAAGGTCTTAGATATTTAAAGTAACACTCATTCAAAGATTAATGATACCTTACTAAAATAATATTGACAAATAATTAATTTTGATATGGAGATGGAGTAAGTAGGATTACCTGAATAAAAATCATTTTTGTCAGAGCAATGATGACGATGCTTTCCTGAGCAGTGAATTTTAATGGAAAAAATTTAATTACAATTTTATTTAAAACTTTTGATTTACAAGTAAGACATCTCATGACCTATTCTGTAGTAATGAGAAGATCAAATCTATAATTTAGGTAATCATTTATATTTTGATTGATTTTTGCCTATTCAAAATCGATCCTGCAATGTAGAAGCTAGTATAGTAGAATTTAATTTTAGATAGTTTCTGCAGACCAATTCATCTGAATTTTTGTTAAAAAAGTAATAACTAGTGAATACAGAGCAAAAATACTATAACAGAATGTTGAAAACATGTTCTACATATTGACCAATATTGAAAATAATTTTTCACAAACCTTAAAATGAATTATATGATGCATGTGTTGAACCAACTTGATTAAAATTGGCAATTAAATGGCTAATCCTTAGATCCACAATCAGAGACTTTTATATTACTAAGGTAAAAAATATGGAAAATACAAAAAGGAAGTCATCTAAATACAGAAATAAAAAAATACTTTGAAGCAAAACATAATTGTGACACAATAGATAAAGGAACTTCTCCTGAAATATTATGAAAAGGCAACTTCTTAGAAAGATTTCCTAGAAAAAGAAGAAAAAAATGATAAAACATATGTATATTTTTAGGAAGTATTGAGGATTGAACCCAGGACCCTGTACATGTGGAGCAGGCATGCAACAACTGGGCTAAATCCTTCAGCTCCACAATGAGAGTTGTTTTTTTTCATTTGTTTGTTTTGGTTTGTTTTTTGCAGGTACTGTGGATTGAACCCAGTCAAGCACCAACCACTTGAACTATATCCAGTCCTGATAATATAACTCTTAAGAAGCAGAACACAAATCAAAAGGAAGAAAAGCCTGAATAAAAAGACTATATGAAAAAGAAGATAAACTACAGAAAGCAGCATATTATGCACTTACATTTTAAGAGTTGCAATCATTCTGGTGATACAGTACAAAGAAGGATAACTGATAAGAAAAAACAATGTGTGTATCAAAATTAAGTACAGCATTTATAGTTAGAAGGACCTGGACAATTTATTAATTTGTAAAGATACTAAACAAAGGATCAAAATTATTTTCAGATTTAAGTTCTCTTTGGAAAAACCATAAGAAGACAGTGTGGCAAAGAATGAACATTAGAGAAAATGGTTTGGAACATGAAACATTTTATTAGCACACTATTTGTATTTCATTTTTTAGGAGAAAGTAAAATAAAATATTCATGTTAATTAAGCTCATGCTGTAAACATCAAAGTCCTTTATATATTTTTTCTTCTGATTATTTATTTATTTATTTTTATATTTATATATATATTTTAGGATACATTGATTACATAAATGTTACACAGGGATTCTAGGAGTACCCATATGCCACCTCCCCACACTTCCCACAACCCCCCACATACACACCCCTCATCAATGTAGCATAATGCCTGTAATAGATAAACACATTTTGGGGCTTGGCCATCAAGCATAGATCACAGTTCAGACTGTGCATGACCCTCTTTCCCATACATTTCCGCATGATACATGATGATACAAAATGGCCTACATCGTCCATTGCAACATTACCCAGGACAATTCCCAGGTCCCCCCAAAAAACCCTGCATTCCCTCATACTGCTTGCAAAGTGTCCAGTGACCCTGTCTCCACATAATTTTGCATTTTCTTCCATTGCATATCTCCCAAGTCTATAGCAGGACACCAACAAGTCCATTCTAGTCCATAGTTCTTCCCCCAATCCCGAGGAGTCTGGGATGGTGATGTCCTCTCCACCACCAAGGGAGAGGGGGCTTATATCCCATGGATATGATGGAAGAGATCATCCTGCCTGCAACTGCAGGCTCTCTCCATTGCCCAGCATAGCCGTCATCCATCATCAGCTCCCAACTAGGTGTCCTGGTTGAGTCCATTGAGTTGTAGCATAGCAGTTGCAGGTCCACAGAGTCTCTGGACCCAGCTGGCACATGGACAGCCAGTAGTCTCTGGTCTATGGAAGTACACCTAAAACCCTGGCATCAAATATAGGTTTGCATAGAAGAGACCGATGGACCATGTGCAGTGAGGACATATCTCGATCAGACTCTCTCACTCTCAGGAGCGAGGATTCCAAATTAGGGCCCACTAGTAAGGCACAAAACTCTGGGAATATCTGCCCTGATATAGGGCCTGGATATCTTCAAAGCCCTCAGGAGGCCCTCTGTTTGGGGTGATATCCATATTGGAAGCCTAGGAGGCCCTACTGGGATTTGCATAAGTGTTACCTCTGGGTTGACCTCCTGACTCACTTTGAAGTCTCTTAGCCCTATGACCTCATTTGTCCTACCCATTTCCCCCTTTTATTTGAAGTCTTTTTCCAGTCATACTGCCCATTTGCATTTGTTAGTAATCCCTCATTGCCAGGGATTCTTATCCCCAGGAGTCATGTCCCACACTGGGAGGAAGGTAATGTATTCATATTCTGTGTTTGGCTTAGAGAGAGGCCACATTTGAGCAAAAAGTAGGTTCTTCAGAGGCATCTCTTAGGCACACCTTAACACAAGGCTATTTCAATTTCAACAGCAATGACTCATAAGGCTAGTCATCAATAACAAGGGCCCATCAATGCTTCATCCTCCTTTGCCAGACCCTGCCCCTGCACTCAGGGGGATGTTGCTACTCTTCTGGAAAATATGACAGAGCTCTCCAAGATGGGAATTCACTGTTCTCTCATTTACTGAATAATCCTTCACCCCATGATCATGTCCCATGAGCAAGTGAACAATTATGTATGCCTTTTAAGTATGTTCAGGTGGACTTCCTCCCATGCTCCCCCAACCTTGACACACCCCCTCCAATGGACCTCTCACATTCACATTGTGACCCTTCTGTGATCCGTAGCCTCTTCACAGGTGTAGCCATCACTGTAGCCAATTGCAATGAATAGGAAAATGAAATAATAATGGTACTTAAATGTAAGAGTTAAAATATAGGTGAACTTGATAATACAAAATAATTTTAGAAATTTTAAAAAGGTAGGAAAAGGAAAACAAGATTTTATTAAATGTTTGTGCTATTCAAAATGTGTAAAATATATATGTATATGTATAAATTTTTTTCCCTGAATTGTGCCTTCTCGGTGCAATATCTGGTGTCCAGTCTATTTCATGACACCTTCCTCTTATCACTCTCAAGCATCCCTCCTTTTATCATTTAATTTTCAAAGAACCTTTGGGTCAAGCAGAGTCACAGAAAAAATACAAGACAATCTAATATGTTCAACCTCCTCCTCCATTCCCCGCCATACCAAAACCTTTTTGTATGTGGATGGCAGCACCAACATAAGTGACAAACAGATAGTGAAACATAGTTCCTCAACATTGTCATTGGTTCACATCAAGGTCCACATTTTAGGTCATACACTTTTATAAATTTTGATGCCTATCACCTTGTCCCGTATCCACCATGGCAAGGCAATGGAAAACACTTCCATGGGCAACCAAATGCCCTTTATTTGATCCACCATGTCCCTCCCCACCACCCCTGGGCCCACCACACCCCCTGGCTCAATTCCCCAGATGACAGGATTCACAGATTCAGTCCACAGAGTGTCCTGTCTCACCGGTTCATCCGCCACTGAACCATCACTAACAACGTCTTTTAAATGCAAGAGTCAGAACATAGGAGCATTTAAAAAATAAAAAACAGAAAAAATGTAAAAAATTAAAAATAAGAAAAATTTTTAAAAAATAAAAAGAAAACAGAAAAAGAAAACTAGACATTGCCAGCAGACTGAACTATTGAAAATATGTGAAAAAACAATAAGAACTACATGTATACAAATTTTTTTCCCAATTTTGCCTTGTCAGTGCTATATCTGATGTCCAGTCTGTTTTGTGGCACATTCCTCTTCTCACTCTCATGCATCCCATCTTTTTACATTTAATTTTCAAAGAAATTTTAGGTCACAGCAGAGTCACACCCAAACTACAAGACAATCTCATGTATTCAACCTCCTCCTCCATTCCTCTCCTTACCAAAACCTTTTTGTATGTGGATGACAGCATGAACATAACTGAGAAACAGTGAAATGTAGTTCCCCAACATTGTCATTGGCACACATCAAGGTCCACATTTAAGTTCATTTACTTTTATAAATTTTGATGATTTTCACCCTGTCCCGTGTCCACCACTGCAAGGCAATGGAAAACAGTTCCATGGGCCACCAAGTCCCTCATTCAATCCACCCCATCCCTCCCCACCACCCCAGGACCACAATGTTCCCTCAGGTTGCCTCTCCAGATGACAGGATACACAGATTCACACCACAGAGTGTCCTGGCTCACTGGTTCATCCCCCACCGGGAACAATCCCTGCTCTCATGTCGCCACTCCTGTCTATTTCTGAGTGAAGCAGACCTACAAAAATAGGGAGCCCATCTCACTCCCCCTCACCATGCAGGATCTCCACCCACCAACACACTACACCACTACTGAAAGAACACTGCCACACATCTCAGAGGGCCCCCATAAATTCAGCCCCATGAATGCACCCCAACCCTCACCCCCAAGTTGTGACACCTCCCCTCCACACTGTGACAACAGCACTCCCACCACTGCAGTCTCCACCCCTCAGCCACACATCCCATGCATTCATCCAGTCCCCCATCCATTCCCCCCCATGCATCATGAGCTCTCCAACCTGTCCCTCCCAGTCCTCCCAGCCAGCAACCCTGCACCACAAACCCAACAATATCACCACCCACCTATCCCATTCCCCTAACACACAACCATTCTATCACCACACCACAGATTACATCCCTACGGATGATGTCCCAATACTTTCTCTTCTCTTTCTCTTTCTTTTAAACCTATTTTTCAGATCCTAGTTCTCAGGGACTTCTCAATTTCCTTTATTCATATCAGTGAGGTCATGTACACCACATCCTTCAATGCATGGCTTGCTTTGATCAACATAAGGTCTTCAAGATTCATCCATGTTATCCCGTCTGTTAGCACTTTGATCCTTCTTACTCCTGAGTAGTATTCCATTATATGCATGTACCACATTTTGTTTATCCATTCATCCGTTGTCAGACACCTTGGTTGATTCCAACTTTTGGTAATTGTGAACAATGCTGCTATGAACATTGGTGGACATATATCTGTTCATGTCTTTGATTTCAATTCTTCTGGGTATATAACCAGCAGTGGAATTTCTGGATCATATGGAAGATCTATATTTAGTTTTTTGAGGAACCGCCATATTTTCCTCCACAGTGGCTGTAGCATTCCACAATCCCATCAGCAGTGGATGAGGGTACCCGTTCCTCCACATCCTCTCTAACATTTATAGTGTTCAATTTTTTTAATAGCCACCATTCTAATGGGTGTAAGATGGTATGACATTGTAGTTTTGATTTTCATTTCTCTTATAGCTAGAGATGCCGAGCATTTTTTCATGTGCCTTTTAGCCATTTGTATTTCTTCCTTGGAGAACTGTCTTTTCAAGTCACTTGCCCATTTTTTAAATGGGTTGTTAATCTTTTTATTTTTGTGGTGTAGGATTTCTTTATATATGCAAGATACGAGGCTCTTATTAGATATATGGTTGCCAAATATTTTCTCCCATTATGTAGGCTGCCTTTTCATTTTCCTGATAACTTCCTTTGAGGTGTGAAAGGTATTTATTTTGAGGAGATCCCATTTATCTACTTTTTCTTTTACTGCTCATGCTCTGGGTTTGAAGTCCATGAAACCATTTCCTATTACAAGGTCCTGTAGATGCTTCCCTACATTATCCTCCAAGGTTTTTATGGTCTTGCTCTTACGTTTAGATCTTTGATCCACCTTGAGTTAATTTTTGTATAGGGTGTGAGATGGTGTTCCTCTCTCTTTCTCTTGCATATGGATATCCAGTTCTCCATGCACCACTTGTTGAAGAGGCCATTCTCTCCCCACTGAGTGGGCTTGGTGGCCTTGTCAAATATCAGGTGACTGCATATGTGAGGATCTATATCAGAACTCTCAATTGGTTCCAATGGTCAATGTGTCTACCCTTGTGCCAATATCATGTAGTTTTCACAACTGCAGCTTTGTAGTATGTTTGAAGTAAGGTAGAGTGATTCTTCCAACTTCACTTTTCTTTTTCAATAAGTCTTTGGCAATTCAAGGCTTCTTACTTTTCCAAATAATTTTGTAGTTAGTTTTTCCATTTCCTTCAAAAATACAGTGTTAATTTTTATTGGGATTGCATTAAATCTGTAGAATAGCTTTGGTTGAATAGACATCTTGATGATATTTAGTCTTCCTATCCATGAACAGGGAATATTCTTCCATTTATTGAATTCTTCTTTGATTTCTTTCAACACTGTTGTGTAGTTTTTCCCATATTAGTCCTTTACATCTTTAGTTAAATTCATTCCTAGGTATTTGATTATTTTTCTTATTATTGTAAATGATGATTTTTCTTGATTTCCTCCTCAGATTGTTTGTTGTTAGTGTACAGAAATGCTACTGATTTTTCAGCATTGATCTTACAGTCTGCAATATCACTGAATTCCTCTATAAGTTTTAGTAGCTTAGTTGTAGGTTTCTCGGGACTTTCTAAGTATAGGACCATGTCATCTGCAAATAATGAAATTTTTACTTCTTCCATTCTAATTTGGATGCCTTTTATATATTTTTCTTGCCTCAGTGCTCAAGCAAGTACTTCTAGAACAATGTTAATAAGAGTGGTGATAGTGAGCATCCTTGTCTTGTTCCTGATCTCAGAGGGAAGGCTCTTAGGATTTTCCCATTGAAGATGATGTTAGTTTTGGGTTTTTCATAAATAGCTTTTTATGTTCAGAAGGTTTCCTTCTATTCCTATCTTTTGCAGAGTTTTTATCAGGAAAGTTTGCTGTATTCTGTCGAATGATTTTTCTGCATCTATAGAGACGACCATGTGATTTTTGGCTTTCAATTTGTTTATGTGGTGTATTACATTAACTGATATTCTTATGTTGAACCATCCTTGCATACCCGGGATAAAACGCACTTGCTCATGGTGTATATTGCTACTGATATGTTGTTGAATGTGATTAGCAAGTATATTCTTGAGGATTTTAGCATCTAAGTTCATTAGAGAGGTTGGTCTGTAATTTTCCTTTCCTGTGGTATCTTTGTTTGGCTTCAGTTTTAGGGTAATGTTGACATCATAGAATGAGTTAGAGAGTTCTCCTTCTATTTCTATTTTTTGCAAGAGTTTAAGCAGGATTGGTATTAATTCTTCTCAGAATGTTTGGTAGAATTCAGTTGTGAAGCTGTCCAGTCCTGGACTCTTCTTAGTTGGGAGGATTTGATGACTGAGTCTCTCTCTTTACTCATAATTGGACCATTGGGTTCATTGATTTGTTCTTTTGACAATGTAGGCTGCTTGTGAGTTTCTAGGAATTTGTCCATTTCTTCTAAATTATCATTCTTGTTAGCATATAATTTTTCAAAGTATCCTCTTGTGATATTCTTTGTTTTGGTGGGGTCAGTAGTAATATCCTTTACTTCATTCCTTATTTTGTGTATTTGCATTTGCTGTCTCTTTTTCTTTGTCAGTCTGGCTAAGGGTTTGTCAATTTTATTGATCTTGTCAAAGATCCAGCTTCTGTTTTTTTTAATTTTTTCTCATGCTTTCCTATTTTCTATTTCATTAAGCTCTTCTTTGACCTTTTTATTTCTTTCTTTCTGCTTCCTTTAGGGTTAGTTTTTTTGTTGTTTTTCCAATCCTGTCGGGTGTGCAGTTAATTCTTCAATTTGAACTCTTTCTTCATTTTAATACATGCATTTAGAGCTATAAATTTCCCTCTCAATACTGCTTTGACCACATCCCAAAAGTTTTGATTTGTTGTGTTGTCATTTTTATTTGATTTGAGGTAGTTACTGATTTCCTTTCAGATTTCCTCCTTGACACACTGTTTGTCCAAGAGCGTGTTGTTTAATTTCCCTATCTTCATACCTAATCTTGTTCTCTGGCCCTTAGTGATTTCCAATTTCATTCCATTGTGGTCAGAGAAATTGCTTTGTATAATTTTAATCATTCTGAACTTACTGAGAGTTGTTCTGTGGCCTAGCATGTGGTCTATCTTGGAGTATGATCCATGTGCACTCGAGAAGAATGTTTATCCCACTCTATTAGGATGCAGCATTCTGTATATGTCTATTAGGTCCACATCTAATGTGTTATTCAGGTTCTTTGTTTCTTTATGATTCTCTGTCTAAATGTTCTGTCTAATGGTGATAATGGTGTTCTGAAGTCCCCCACTATAATTGTGGAGGCATTTATTTCTCCACTTAGTTTTTCCAGTGTTTGCCTCACATATTTAGAGGCACCCTGTTTAGGTGCTAAATGTTTTTGACTGTTCTCTCTTCTGGAGAGATTACCCCTTTTACTAATATATAGTGTCCATCTTTGTCTGCTATGAATGTTTTGCATTTAAAGTCTATTTTTGCAGTTATTAGAATAGCTACTCCTGCCCTTTTTTGGTTACTATTTGCTTGTAAAATTGTTTTCCAGCCATTTACTTTCAGTCCCCTTGAATCTCTGCATCTAAGGTGGGTCTATTGTAAACAACATATAGATGGGCCATATTACTTTATCTATTCTGCCAGTCTTTGTCTCTTGACTAGTGAGTTTAATCCATTAATATTCAGTGTTACCACTCTCAATAAATTTCTTACATCTGCCATATTTTCTTTTGTTTTATGTATGTCCTACATAGTTTTTGTTTCTCTTTGTGTCATGATTGTTGTTGTGACACTCTCCTCCAACTCTCTCTCTCCTGTTTTTTCCTTTCACCCTTTAGAGTGTCTTTTAGTATTTCTTGAAGTGTAGGTTTCTTGTTGGCATATTCCCTTAATTTCTGTTTATATGTGATTATTTTGAACTCTCTGCCATTTATGAATGCCATCTTTGTTGCATAGAGAATTTGTGGTTGGAAATTTTTTCTTTTAGTATCTTGACTATGTCCTACCTCTGTCTTCTTGCCTCCATGGTTAAGCTGAGAAGTCAGCACTTAATCTTATTGTGCTTCCTTTGTATATGATGGTTCTCTTTTCTCTTAATGCCTTGAGTATTTTCTCTTTGTCTTGAGCATTGGACATTTTGACAAATATGTGTCTTGGGGTTGGCCTGTTGGGATTTATACTGTTTGGGGTGTGCTGTGCTTCCTGGATATGTATATCCATCTCCCTCTTTAGGGTTGGTAACTTTTCAGCCATTATGCCCTTCAAAACTACTTCTGTTCCTTTTCCCTTCTCTTCTCCTTCTGGGATTCCTATAATGCGTATATTTCTGCATTTTGTGTTGTCAGTTAAATCCCTAAGTCCCTTTGGATTTTTTCTATCTTTTTCTCTATCTTTTCTACTGTCTGTTTGATTTCCAATGTACTGTCTTCCAAATCACTAATTCTTTCTTCTGACTGTTCCAATCTGCTGTTATGTGAATCCATCGTCTTTTTGATTTCTTGGATTGTGCTATT
The DNA here is from genome assembly GCA_004027955.1 of Chaetophractus vellerosus. NCBI lineage: Eukaryota > Metazoa > Chordata > Mammalia > Cingulata > Chlamyphoridae > Chaetophractus > Chaetophractus vellerosus. The sequence goes on along the minus strand of PVKH010017390.1, from coordinate 1,080 downwards.
CATCGGCATCATATCCATTATCTTTTTATGCATGTTTACAATTTCTTCAGTATGTGCTCCCAGTGTCTTCTTAATATCCTTAATCTCTTCCTTGATTTCCTGAGGTTGGTCCATGATTAGTTGTTCTATGTTTTGCTTCTTTTCCTGATTTTTGATTTGTTCTTTGGAGTGGTCCATGTCTTCCATTTCCTCAGTATGGCTTGTAATTTTTTGTTGTTCTCTGGTCATCATTTTTTCTCGATGGGTTTGTTCAGTTGATTAGCTTCTCTCTTTGCTCTAGAGTTTTATTTAGCATGTAATTCTCTGTGTGTATTAAGATTTCTCATTGATACTTTCTTCCACTTGTTGTATTTCCTTGCTTTTTTCTATGTTCCTTTGAAGGAAGAAGATTAAGGCCAGAGCATTCAAAGGGGGTGAAAAAGGAGAGGGGATAATAATGGTATTGATTAGAGTTGGAAGAGGGGCCTTATTAGATTTAGCAAATTGAAAATTTAACTCATGTATGCAGTGTAGAGTGACAGGAGAAAAATTTGAGTGCCTACTCCAAATAGAGAAAAAAATATAGAGAGAGTGTTCTATATGATGAAAATGATGAGAGAGAGAACTAATAAAGAATATGCTGAAAGAGAAAAGCTAGTATAAAATGAAAGAAATAAAAGAGAACAGAATAGCCAAGATAGAAGTTAACAAGGGTGAAATTGGGAGCAAATGAAAAAAGGTGGGAAATAAGAACCACGACAGAAAGCTGAAGGTAGAAAGATGAAGGAAGGAGAGTAGATAGTTTTGGTACACACAATCACTATACACAGAGGATGGAAAGTCTTTAAGATCTATCTTTGCTCTAGAGTTTTATTTTGCTTGTAATTCTGTGTCTGTGTTACAAAAATTTGTTGACACTTTCTTCCCCTTGTTGTATTTCCTTGCTTTTTTCTATGTTCCTTTGAAGGAAGATTAGTGCTAGAGCATTTGAAATGGGTGAAAAAGGAGAAGGGATAATAATAGTATTGATAAAAGTTGGAAGAGGGGCCTTATTAGATTTTGCAAATTGAATATTTAACTCATGTAGGCAGTGTAGAGTGA
>PVKH010017389.1:0-15433 GCA_004027955.1 Chaetophractus vellerosus | reverse complement strand
TACCCTTAAAAATCCCTTGAATTGCCTGTCAAGTAAGGTATATAAACCTATATTCACGTCACATCAGAGAGTGACATATTGTTAATGCTCAGTGAATCCATCACAGCAGTTTTTTCTTGGATGTTGGAGCAGTTTTCCCTTTCATTAATTAAGCACCAGCTAAAGCAGTTGGCTTATGTTTAGCTTTGTTTCATGTTTTATAAAATTTTAAAAAAATGTATCATTAAAACTAGACTCAAACTGGCTCAGTGAGATGCCGTACACCAAGAGGCACAGGCAAGCTGAGGTTGATAAGAGAGCAGTTGACGGCCATCTTCTGTTACACCTACACCCTGGGAGACATGCTCATTGAAGGGAGTCGTGTGTGGAATTATCTGCACTGTATAAATTGTTACTCTCTTTCCTCCCTCTCTTTTTTGTGTGTACGTGTGTGTGTGCTTGAATGTTCGTGTGACACGCTTGCATAGTTTAATTGATGTAGGTTAAATGTACTTTACTGTGTATAACTTGATTCTGCTCTATTAATTCAAGTATAGTACTCAATAACATTGCAATGCAAATCTTTGTTTGACCTGCATAAATCCCCAGTCCACACCAGAGTGGAAAGCTCTTGGAAGGCAGACCTGTGCTTTTCCTCTCTGTTTCCCTTCTTCATAGGTATAGGACTTCAATGGATATTGAATGAATGAGTAAAATCAATTAATAGATGGCAAAGCCAAGGCGTTGACATTCTCTTCAGCTTTAACTACCAACTTTCAGTGTGATAAGGTAGAAGTTTAACATCTCTGACAGTTTGTAATCAGGTTTCAAATGGGGATAGAACTAGTCTACTTGATAGGTTTGTGAAAAATATGGGACCACTAAAATACTGCATAAATACTAAATAATAAAGTGACAAGCACAATATGTCAGGGGACGCATAGTAATGCAACTATGTCTGTAAAACATTTACTGTATTTTGTCTTTAAAATGTACAACAACAACAACCCACCAAATGGCGGCATCTGTGCTTATTTCCTCCCTGGTCCTCGATATTTGGAATCCTTTCAATGTTCAATGCCCAAAAATGCAATAAATATTTTTACTTTGGTACATCCTTATTTTAACACTGGAGTTGTTACCAGCCAGGATTGTGGGGTTACTCACATCATGTGACTTTCCTCCCACCACCCAATGTGTTTACAAAATGAAAGCTGATAAAATGATCATCAAAAGCAGCCTGGGAGGAGGAATGAATGGGAGGAGGCAGAGTAAAATGCATCCGCAGAGCTAAGTGTGGGAATTCCTGGAAAGTTACTATTTATAGTAGTGGTACTAGGGGGGTTAGGAGGCCAGGGAGTAGGTATGTATGAGCTCTGATCTCTTTGAGCACCAGATGGCACCACTGCCTTCTCTCCTGGCTGCTGCCTACCTGTATCAGGGACAATTCCAGAAACCTAGATTTTAAGGAAAGGCTACGGGAAGGATTTAGAATAGGGAGATTAGAATGTTCTTTATTTAATCACATTCTAGGAATGATTCTAATTATGGAAACCTGACAATCTTTAATATTTCATAATGCATAAGGGGACATGATTTGATATTGTTAAACAAATTTATGAATGGGAGATATTGTTTAGCTTAGGGTATTCCTAAATTATAAATTTATTATTGAGTTGGCTTGTCAAGTTCCTAAAGGCAGTGAAACATCTAGAAAACAAACAAAATAAAAACAATTGCTGAAAGTTATTTAACATATATTTAACAATCTCTTGGGGGAAATGTATACCTATGTGTAGTATCAAGAAGACTCTTTCTCTTCTAGAGTAATTTGTTTCTAGAGGAGACTGTGACTGGTGTAACTGATCATATTTATCTTTTCTCGTTTGTGTTAGTAAGTTTAGAAGTAAACATGAGTTCATTAGTAGCAAGCATAGTATTTTGCAGAATGGTAAACATAGTTTATCCATACCTCTGGCTTCAACTTACTTCTACATATTATATCTACATCTCACTTTGTAGTAGTTTATATTCTCTTGAAATCTTTTCTAAATATTTTCTGAAATAAGGAGAGGCAGGCATACGATTGATTACATACTTCTGGCAAATTTCCATTAAGTATACATTGCTAGGTACCAAAGAGTCAATAGAATTGCTCCTGTCCTCAAGAAGTTTACAACCAAATGGTGAACTTATAAGGAGCTGTGCCAAAGAATCTTTTTAAATGTAAGTTTTAGGAGTAGAGACGTCTAAGAGTAAACTCAAGGGAAGGAGGAATACTTGATTCCATGTTTTACTTTGTAGTTTTACTGTTGGCTTTGTGTGGCCTCAGGGTAGATGGATACAATAACCTTCTCCAAGCATCAGATTTTCATTAATAAAAGGTAGATTCATCTTGGGGCAGTTAAACACTTGGATAGTATAAAGCAATGAAAGTTATGGTGTCTAATATTTGGCTATTATTACATAACATCTGATTATAATATCACTTCCAACAAAACAAGCAGAAAAAAGGGCAATTTTAAACCATGTACCAAAAAGAAAAGAAGCAGGACTGAAATTTAGCACACTTTCTACAGGAAAGTGATTTAATACCAAGGCTGCAGGTATGGTAGATGCTGTTTTCATTTTAAGCTTCAATTTTCAGCAGCTTGATACAAATTCTTGGCATTGCATTCTTACTGTAAGAAGGTAAATATTTTTAGAAAAAAAAAACCAAACCAAAAACCAAATATAGACTATAGACCTATCTAGGATTTTAAGATGGGAAAATAAGGAAGCTGAAGATTGTAAATTGAGAATATTCTCCACAGGCTACTTTTAAGGAAAATTTTAGAGCGATCTCGAACAAAAATTCTTGTCATTTGCATTAAAATTATTTCCCCAATATTTCCTCACTTTATCTTTATTAATGTATTCATTTTAAGAGAGATAGAGCAATTATACCTGTACATCACTTTGTGGAAAACGGTGGTGAGCCTTTACTCTAAGCCTTGAATCCTTGCTTAAAATGGTCACAATAGCATCAGTCTTGTTGAAAGAATAAAAAACACATTGTTTTCTACTTCAGTGCCAGGTCCACCGTAAAGCCTTGATAGATGGCAACTGTATGAGTCAAACCCTTCCAGAGAAACAGAAATGATAGGAGATATATGTGTATGTATGTACGTAAATATTCTGAGATTTGTTTTAGGAATTGGCTCATGTGACTGTGGCGATTGGTAAATCCAAATTCCGTAGGGCAGGCTGCAAATTGGGAACTCCAAGGGAGATGTCAATGAATTCCCCAGAAGAAGCTATCTGACTGCGGTAGAGATAGAAATTCTTTCTGACTGCTGAAATCACCAATTCTCCCTTTAAAGCCTTCAACTGATTGTATGAGACTTTTCTCATTGCTGAAGGCAATCTTTTTTGCTGATTGTCGGTATAATCGCAATCACTTGAATAAAGATTTAATTACACAAATACCCTCAAAATAACAATCAGAAAAGCGCTTGCTTGATCAAACAACTGGACTTCATTATCTAGCCAAATTGGCACATGAACTTAATCACCACAGCAACTAATAGGATATGGGCCACTTATTCAAAAATCGTCTCCTTTTATTCCTTTGATCTATTTGGGAGAAGAATAGAAATGGTGACTTTGCTCCACGGTTTGCTTCATTTGGGTGGTGGATGACTTTAGATAAGGTAATTTAATTGCTCTTATCAAGATGCACAAGGACCGGCTAGATAGCCCAGTGGATAGGGCGCCGGCATACCACATGGGAGGCCCCGGGTTCGGTTCCAGGGGACCTTTCCTAGCGGGCAGACCGCCTTGAGAAGGACAAGCCACCATGGGTGGGCGGGCCAGAGCCGCCGTGGGCAGGGCAAAAAGCTGCCACGGACAGGGCAAAAGCTGCCATGGGCAGGGCAGGTCGCCCGCGAATGGAGCGCAGCCAGCCACCTGCCAACTGAGAGCCGGCCGTGAATGGAAGCAGAAGCCGCCCACAAGCGGGGAAAGCCGCGCCTGTGCAGTGACCAGTCTTGGCGCGTCGCCGCAGTGGGGGGGGGAGGGGAGATATGTAATAAAATTAAAAAAAAAAAGATGCACAAGATAGGTCTCCTATTAGTCTTTCTCCAGTTTTGATAAAATCACCCCTTTCCAAGTTCTCATTTGCTACTGAAATCTGCTTTGATCAATAGTGAACTTCCATGAAATCTAGTCTTATCTGCCTTCCTTATTCGCAGTTAAAGACCAGAAATCATGGTTTATAAAAAAAATTATGGTAGCCAGCACAAAATCACACACTTTACTCCTTCTTCAGGACATAATATTCTGATGTTATCATATCAGCAAGAGTACCCAAAAGACCAGCTTCGACCCCTACTCTTCTTTTGCCTTTATTTCCTGAACTGCCTGTCATTTGGTGACTAGTGAAGTGGGCCCACACTTCTTGAACCCATATTCTGTGCAAAAATTTTGCCCAGTATAGTATACATAAAGGGAGAACATCTCAGCTCCCAACCTCAGTTATCTAATAAACGAATCTTTATGTTTTCTGTAATTGAATTTAGTCTTTCCTTTGAACCCTCAGTTCACTAATTTATATCCACTTAATATCAATCAAATTGAGGTAATTTTTCACCCTCAGGCTGTGTGTTTTATTTCAAGGGGCCTTGGAAAGTGCTAGGAGTTGGAACTGATTTTTGGTATCTTCATCTAGTGAGACTGGCATCAGCTGAAACTTCTTCATGTAGGTCTGGTCCTGATATTTTAGCCTACACAGGTCACTACTGTGACCTCCTTCATTTATCACTGCAAAACTTCTAAGTCTATGTCCTGGCCCCTGCCACTCTCAGGCTTACAGGACATATTCAATGACTCCTCCACCATTCTAGCAAGGGAGCTCTACTTCTATGTACTTGCTACGTACCTGGACTCCTTCCTTTGCTGTCACTTAATTCTCATTAACCTGGGAGGGAAGTCTTACTGAAATTCATGTGCCAGGAAATTGAGACTCAGTTATATTCAGGACTGTGGCAGTTTGAGATTATTTTATAAAACTCAAAAAAAGAAAGATTATTTTTGTAAACTAATCTTTTCTTCTGGGTGTGATCCCCTTTGATTGCATTAAATTCAGCTTAGGGGCTCTGATTAGATTACTTGATAAAATTGATTTATGGCTGTGGATTGGACTCCTCAATGAGTCATGACTCAGGTTGAGTCTCTGCCCTCTTGTTTGGTCTGATATAAACAGACACTCACTTAGACAGACACAGGGAGAAAGAGCTCTGCCATTTTTTATCCTGCCATGTGACAGAAAGGAGAGGCTCAAACAGTCGAGGCCCCAGGGAGAGATGAGCCATTTGCCTGATAGTTTACAGCTGAGATTGGGAAGAGAGCAGAATAGTCAAGACTTATATAGTAGGTCCAGAAAGAAACAAGCTCTATGCCAGGAGACAGAGGACTACAGGATCACTTAAGCATGAAGCCCCAAGAGTCTGGACCCACAGAGCAGCTCAAGGGGAAAGGGTGAGCCCAGAGGGGAAGGCTGAAACCTGGGCAGAGATCAGCAGCCCTCTTGCTTCACTACATGGCAACATGCTAGGATCAACAGTAGTTGACTTTGGTGAGAAAGCATCTCAGATGGTGCCTCGGTTTGGACTTTTCATGGGCTTGGAATTGTAAGCTTTTACCCCAAATAAATTCCCTTTGTAAAAGTAAACAGATTTCTGGCACTTTGTATCAGCAGCCCTTTGAACTGAAACAAGGACCTTTCTCATTGTCATCTATTTCACAAGTAGGAGAGAATACTTTTAAACTTCATAATTTGAGTCCATTCTACTTTTCTGGCTGCCTCAGTTACTTGAGTTTAATTATTATGTCTTTTTAATTTCCACGCTATAATCTACATCTGGTACCAAACTTTAATAGTTTAACTCATAATTTCAGTTAAGTATTACTATGGAAAGTAAAGACCAACATTTTGGAGACGTTTCACAAAACATGGTCTACATCTTGGCACCAATCATAGCCCTAGAGAATCAGTATCTCTAGTAGCTTGATCATGCATTAGTATTATTAATAAGTTAACCTCATCGTTATTATTTGTGTCAAAGTTTGCAAACCATTGTTTAAACATGTGTAAACAAGGGGGGATTCAGAAAGATCTGAAACTCTGCTACAGTTTTTGAGTTGGTTAATCTGGCTAGCTGACTATTGAAAACTTTGGAGTTGGAGGGATGACCTTGATATTGGGCAAAAAAGGAGGAAAACAGAGGAACAAAACGGGTCCCAGGGACAAATTTCCCATCTTTCATTACTTTGCCTGCAGGCAGTCCTGTGTGAGAGTGTATGAGCTGTTGAGAAAACTTATTTGGAATTTAAACCTAAAGTAACTTCTGGGTTAAGAACTATATTCCCAAATGAAATAACTCCGTTATTATTTTTAATTCCCTCTGGCCCCAAACCCCAAGGCATTAAACTGCTTGATATAGCACTCTAGGTGCTAGTACACGTTCAGAACCAAAGCAGCTTTTCTATTTTATTCTTCACATCACAGTAAAAATGTGTTAGATGGGTTGAATGTCTGGGTTCAAAATTTTAGAAATTTGCACCTAAATTGCACCTGTAAAATATGTCCTCACACATGGAAGCAAGTAATTTTACTTGCAAATTATTGCTTTGCATAGGCAATTATTTGCTTACATCTGGATATACATTTTGTGGGGCAATTGTTTATTTTTTTAAAAAAATAGATCGCTAATTTTATGTTCATCTATATGAAACTTAGAAATTATACTTCCAGAATTTATTTTAAGCAGAAAAACCAATATATGCTGCATATGGTCTACATGGGGGCATTCTTTCACTCAGTCATTTGTTAATTTGACAAATATTTCCTGAATACCTATTGTGGATCAGGTACTGTGCTAGATGCTAGAGTTAAAATGACAAGCCAATAGGTACTACAGTCCAGAAAATGGATACTTAACACTGTGTCTAATCAGGTTTAGAAAGATTAGCAATTTGTTATTGTATGGTTTGAAAATGTCAAAATAAGCAATGTTCACTATTATCTGGATCTAAACTTATTCCCCAGTATACTCCATATCAAGTTGCAAAATTTGATAAATGACAATCGTCATTTATTCCTCTTTATCTCCAGTTTATAGGATTATGTGGAGCAAGTTGCTACATGGTACATTCTGAAACCACAGGCTTAGGCACAACAGAGAGTCTCAGAAAATGACTGCTTTATTATATACATAGCATAAAGTGTCCAAAAAGGCAGGGGGAAAATCCCACAGTGGCTGTTCCCCCAGGGAGGCAAACTACTCAGGTCAGCATTGGTGGATGGCAGCTCCACATGCCCCACTTTGTGTTGGAGATGAGGGATACCTGCATTTCCTAAGTCTGGGCTTTTATACACTCCAGGGGTAGGAGTCCCTGCCAGTGAGTAATTTCTGTGCCCTGGCAAGCAGCTGGGGCTGGTTAAGATTTAACATCTCTCTAAACTGCCTCTGGGCCCCTGTAAAGTAGAAACATACCAAACACCTGCACACAAACAAGCAAGAGGCGAACATAGGGGAAAGGTGAGGGGTGGAAAATGGTTGCTGAGTGTGTCCTTGACTTTCCCAGAAGATGAATAATAAAATGTGGGTGCCATTTTAAATTTATTTTTTCATTCTAGTTCACAAAATCAGTGTAATAATTCTGTGTCTTTTGCGGGATTGTTGGACTTTACAACAAATAATAGGTGGATTATTTAAAAAGCATAATTTAATAAAATGTAAGGTTGAACATAGTCTTTAAATGAATGCCCTTCCTACGAGGTAATATTCAGGGATTTAGTGCCAACTACTCTGAAGATTTTCCACTTCTCTCTAGGTTTAAAACTATATTTTAGAAGACTCAGTTTGTTGAAATACTGATTTCAAGATAAGAGAGATGCTATATTTTATACCTATACATTGCTTCATAAATAAAACTATATTGATAAACATCCATATATACACATTCATTTCATCAAGTTTATAAAAATGGTATGTAAAATACATCCAAGTTATCATTCAGAACCTAATTATAACAAATTTATAGATTTTTTGAGTTAAAAAGAACCTTAAAAAAATTTTTGGTCCAGTTACCTAACTTTACAAATGAGCAAACTGAGGCCTAGAGAGATTAAATGAGTTTGAAGATCACATAGAAGTTGGTGGAAGAGTAAAGACAAAAGAATATTGTATAAGCATTCACTATTTAAAAAAAAATACCGTTCAACAAGAAACATAATGGAATTCATCTAAAGTATCTTTGAAGATCTTATGGTGATGTTGAATGTGGGCTCTCTCTAGAGAAGTTTGGGAACAAGACAACATGATATGAAACCAAAGAGTCAGAAAAGCAGCAGAGGTCCATCCTCTCTCTAAGCTACTGTTCTTTCTAATAACCACAAAACTTGATATCCCTCTAGGGCCAATAAAGAAGAGGGAGGCAGAGATTGTCAAGGAAGGATTGATGAGAGGAATATCTAGGCATTTGGTATATTTATATCCTCTCCTGTTTGTATCAATCAGAGTAGCAACAGGAAATAGATGTCAAGCATAAATTAAGATAATTCCAAGAAAGTTTACTTACATAGAAACCAATTGCAGAAGTATGGACTTGATACAAGAACCACAAGGGATAGTACAATACCCTAGGTTAGTAACAGGAGAGTTTGTACCACTTCTAGACCTGAAGGAGTCAGAGGAGAGAGTGGTTAATAGAACCTGGAAGTACAGAAATGTCTGGAAAGAACTGCCTTGGGAGGAGCAGTGTCTGGCAGTGGAGGGACACAGCCAGCTCAGAGTGAGGGATCCAGCAGAACAAATACCCTGCTGTCATTCTTTATCCCCCACTTATTTCTTGCTTACACGGAACTTTCTTCTCTACATCTTCTAAATCTAACTTGAAACCTGAGAACTTGAAAGCCCATTGATATCATCCATCAGCAGGGAAGAAAGCCAGAAGGAAAAAGGAGAAGGATGTGGAGATGCAAACAGATAATGCAAGATACACACTTCCAGAAAGTATTTAAGCACTCTTGCAAGGATGTGTGTGTATATATATATATATATATATATACATATATAATATATATAATGCTAAAAGATAGAATAAATTAAAATATAGTGACAGAAAAAGAAAGGAAGAAGAAAGAGAAAGAAAGAAATGTTCTTGAAATCAAAAGACCCATTTATACAATTTCCCAGATGAAATGGAAATGTATCTCTCTCTCATGTAATCACCCAGGGATAGGCGGGTGATCAACGGCAGTAGGAATCTCTGCTCCATTAGGACATCCACTGCCTTGGATTCACTTTATCTTTTTGCATGGTTCATCCTTACTGTGTTTAAATTTTAGTCTGTAGGAAGATCAAATTAGAGTGTGCAGAGCAAGCAGCTTCCCGTTGAGGAAGTAACTAAGACATTGCTCACACCGCTTTCTAAATTGGATACAAATTTTCTCCATTTCCTCAGTGCTAGGCCTCTCTGTGATCCTCAGTTTTCCTTCCACCTTCCTTGGTCACCAGTGGCTTGACTCACTGTATTCAGGTCTAGCAGTTTGACATCCTCAAGCTGACTAGTCACTTGCCCTGGGAAAGCTGGGCCTTCTTACTTGGCCTCTACTGATATGTCATGCTGACCAGCCTTCCTTACATGGAAATTTTCTGGGTCTCTCACCATCTCTGGGCTTGGATACAACACAACACTAGAGGGCAATGCGTTTAGCACTCTGAGTGGCTGCCAAAGGGGCCAAATAACTCAATGAAATCCAGAGGTGCAGTTAATTCTTCATGGGTCAACTTCAACCAACATGGAATGGTAGACTTGAGGAAGCCCAGTCTCTTTGTTCTTCAATCTACTTTCCCATACCCATCATGGAAATCTTTAAAACACAGTTTCTCTTTATAACCCATCTGGAGAAGTTCTATGCATTGAACAGATGCAACTGCCCAGTGACCAGCTGTTTGTGGTTGAAGCATCATTTTGCATCTTGCACACCTTACTTGCCTTTATCCTTAGCTTTGATATCCTGAATTTATATCTCTTATTGCTTTTATCTTTGATCCAGGCTTTGTGTTCTGGGGAATTTGGAATAAGACATGTCAAGTCATATCTAGCTGAGTGGCCTGGTGAGGGAGTGATTTCTTTGAAAAGCAGGAATGAGAAAGATATGGATTGTTGGAAAGAATGAGAAGTTCCTTCCAAAGAGGGGTGGGGTAGGGGAAGTAAAGTAAGGAACGAGACCAAAAAAGCAAAGCAAAAACAAAAAATGCATGACATAACTCTACACAATGTAGAATAAAAATTTCACTTTAACTTTTATAGCAGCCAATACACAAAAAGAAAGCATTGCTCATTCTTGTGTTAATGATATTCATGAGAGAAAAATACATCAAATTCTTAGAAGAATTTCAAATTCTTGATACTAAAGTCAAATGGAATTTTATTCCTGAGACCTATATCAGTCAGAAATACTATCAGAAGTAAACAACACAAACATAACAAAAATAACGAGGATATTTGGTTATCTCACTTAACAAGAAGTCTGGAGGTAAGCATCTTAAGGACACTGGTTGTTTCCTTTGCTGCCCATCCTCAGCATGTTGACTTTGGTCTTGTTTTCTTTTGGTTTCAAAATGGCTGCCTGAGTTCCAAGCATCAAAGGTAGGAAACGGAGAAAGGAGTGTGGGGCAGAGGAAAATTTTTTAGTTTGTGTCTCTCACTTTTTATCGGAGTAGGAGGAAGACCTTTCCAGAATTTCCTGCCCCCTCCAGTACAAATTCCTTATGGCTACACATATGGGTATATGCTGATGTTATTGAACACCGTATACTACTATAGAAATAATTCTTCATGGTATTAGAAAGGGTACAAAGAGGTACAGCCTATATATGTAAGTGATTATCTGACTTGCATATTTTAGAATACGGGAGACTGTGTTTGGAGAGCATGTTCTGAAACCTGCCCCTGAATCTCATTTCTCTTGATCAGATTTTAAATCTGATTATAATTACCATCAGATAATGTATATGGTTCTGAGTTCCAGATTATGCTCCATAACAAATGCCTGTGTATGGCTATTTGATTTGGCCAGTCAAGTATAGACCTAGGATTCCCTAGATATAATCAAGTTAGGAGTAAGGTTGCCTGTCTTTGGGGGAAAACTAAGAAACCTAATATGAATGTATGCAATATATGCATGCTCTCTCTACAGGGATATAAATATAGTTTAACAACTGCCAAGGGGCCAGAATGCTGCTCAGAATATTGTTTGAATGGCTTCAGTGCCTGCATAAATAGGCAATAAATGCCTGCAAGATATACTCCATATTGTATTGCAGAAATAATTACACCTGAACATTTTTAGGGCAAACGAAACCACATGCTCACCTGGAAAAAAGCGAAATATCCCATAAGTACCCATAAAATGCTAAGCTTTCAGTAGTGCTATTTCCTGGTGTATCTTCTAAGATAAATGGTTGATGAATATGCACCAAAATAACTAAATGAGGTAATCATTGTATGGGGTTGTTATTTATATACCAATTAAAAGTAATAGAATGGCTTCCCAAAATAACTTTTTTAGTTTTAGAATCATTTCTCTGTATTTCTTCTTTTTAGAAATGACCAGCTAATAGGATTGGTAACTCAGGCAACTACTGGCATTAAAAAATAAAACTATATTGTCTTTTTCTTCTTTTAAAGTGAAATGAGGGGCCGGCTGGATAGCCCAGTGGATAGGGCGTCGGCATACCACATGGGAGGCCCTGGGTTCGGTTCCCGGGGACCTCTCCTAGCGGGCAGACCGCCTTGAGAATGGCAAGCCGCCATGGGCTGGCCTGAGCTGCTGTGGGCAAGAGAAAAAGCTGCCATGGACAGGGCAAAAGCCGCCACGGGCAGGGCAGGTCGCCCGCGAATGGAGTGCAGCCACCCACCCGCGAACTGAAAGCCGGCTGTGAATGGAAGCAGAAGCCGCCTACAAGCAGGAAAGCCGTGCCTGCGCAGTGACCAGTCTCGGTGTGTCGCCACAGCGGGGGGGAAGGGAGATATGTAATAAAATAAATAAATCTTTAAAAAAAAAAAGTGAAATGAACTAACATTTACTGAGCACTTTACATACTTCAGTCCCCTAACACCGGTGAAGTAAATGCTGTCTTAGAAATGTCAAATGACTTAGAAAATGTAAGGGACTCGTCCACATGATATTGTAGTAAGTGATGGATCTAGGATAACAAGGAGAACTGAAATTATTGAATCAAAAGTGGGCTAAGACCATTAAAAGATCAAGGAAGCTAACACTCAGAATTTCTGTTTGGCATAGACTCATGATCTGCATCCAAGGTACAAAGTGTCCGTCTATCTTTTTCTCAAGTGGTGTTTATTTAGCAATGTTAGAAAGTGGAGCCTTCACAAGATACTTCACAGTACAACTCCACCTGTTCCATAGTAAATGAAAATCCCACCTTTATTCTAGTATTAGCTTGTTGGTGCTGTTGTGAGATTTCACCATTCTATGTTTTCATATGAACTCGTGACAAGTTAGATGAGACTATGTCAGGCATTGCTTATTAGATACCATTTTAAATTGGAAGTCTTGTTTTATGGATTTTTAAAGTATACTTTAAAAAAATTATTTACTTTTTCCTGTATTCTCAAGTTCTTAACTCTATCTTCTCAGAGTGTAACTCTAGTTTTATGCCTTTTTCTTGCTTTCAGAGCTCTGTTCCCCCTTCTCTAACACACACACATACACTCCTCATACAGCACAGACACCCACACACAAACTCATCCACCACAATACCACTTGCTCACATATGTGGATACATACTTGTTTTCACACAAGAGAACATGAATTAGGTGGCACAAGACGAGTAAAATAAGTGAAAGGAATATAGAACATAGAAAGTCATACTAGCAGTGCCTGTGGGGAACTTAAGTTTTTCAAGTGATCTATCAATTCAGAGTATCAGATACAGACCAGTCTGAGTTCAATGTCCACACTCTGTTGACCATACCAGGGGCACTCAGTCTAAGGGACAGTGGTATCCTGTGGTTATAATTACCCTTGTCTTGAACACCTTTTGTCCCTTAACATATCAAAGATTCCTAGGTGTCTACCCTGGACTATCCAAGTAAACACTCTCATCTGTCTCTACTTAGATTTGTTTTTGTTCAAAGTGGGTGATAAGAACTAACATATACAAACAAGAAACATTTGTGGAAGCACATGCTAAACTATAGATGACAAGAATTAAAGAATAGAAACCAGGTTAAAATGTATTAGAAAGGATCATGGTTAAAAAGGCACAGAATAACATATGAAAAATCCACAACTAACACTGTACTCAATGGTGAAAGACTGAAAACTTTCCCTTTGAGATTGGGAATAAGACAAGGATACCCACTGATACCACAGTTGTTTAATATAGCCCTAGAGGTTCTAGCTAGAGCAATCAGGCAAGAAAAAAGAAATAAAAGATGTCCAAATTGGAAGGGAAGAAGTAAAACTTTTGCTATTTGCAGACAATATTATCTTATACCTAGAAAGTCCTGAAAAAATCAACAACAAAGCTACTAGAGCTAATAAACAAGTTCAGCAGAGTGGCAAGATACAAGATTAATATGCAAAAATCTGTAGTGTTTCTACACACAAGTAATGAGCAATCTGAGGAGGAAGTCAGGAAAAAATTCCATTTATGATAGCAACTAAAAGAATAAAATATTCAGGAATAAATTTAACCAAGGACATAAAGCATTTGTATTCAGAAAACTAAAATGCTTTGCTAAATGAAATCAAACAAGACCTAAATAAATGGAAGAACATTCAGTGTTCATGAACTGGAAAACTAAATATCGTTAAGATGTTAATTCTACCCAAATTGGTATACAGACTCAATGCATTCCTGATAAAAATTCCAACAGCTTTCTTTAAAGAAATGGAAAACCCCATTATCAAATTTATTTGGAAGAGTAAGGGCCCTAAACAGTCAGAAACATCTTAAAAAGGAAGAATGAAATTGGAGGACTCTCACTTCTGGACTTTAAATCATATTACCTAGCTACAGTGGTAAAGACAGCATGGTACTGGCATAAAGATAGACATATAGGCCACTGGAACTGGATTGATGGTTCAGAAACAGATGCTCACATCTATGGTCAAGTGAGTTTTTACAAGGTTGTAAAGCCCACCCAGCTGAGGCAGAACAGACTACTCAAAAAATGGTGCTGGGAGAACTGGATATCTGTATCCAAAAGAAAGAAAGAAGACCTCTACTTCACACCTTATAAAAAAATTAACTCAAAATATATCAAAGGCCTAAATATAAAAGTGCGAACCATAAAACTCCTAGAAGAAAATGTAGGGAAACATCTTCAAGATGTGGTGGCAGGTGGTGGTTTCTTCAACCTTACACCGAAAGCACAAGCAATAAAAGAGAAAATGAATAAATGGGACCTCCTCAAACTTAAACACTTTTGTGCTTCAAAGGACTTTGTCAAGAAGGTGAAAAGGCAGCCCACTAAGTGGGAGAAAATATTTGGAAAACACATATATTATTCAGGGTTCTCTAGGGAAACAGAATCAACAGGAGATATCTGTAAATAATATAAGATTTTATGAGATTCTTTCATGTGACTGTGGGGATGCACAAGTCCAGATTCTGCAGGCAGGCTGCAAACCAGGTGGTCTGATGAAAGTCCAATGAAGGTCCTTGATAAGTTTCAGGGAGACATTGGCTGTCCAAAGATGAGCTGGGAAAATTTCTCTGAATGCTGAAATCACTTCCCCTTTTAAGGCATTCAACTGATTGGATAAAACATCACTCATTGCTGACGGCAATCTCCCTGGTTGATTGTAGATGTAACCAGCCATCTATGCAGTAAACTCACTATTGACTAAAGTTCATAAATGTCTTTATATTATAATTAGCCCAGTAATTGCTTGAACAAACAACTGGACACAATTACCTGGCTGAGTTGATACATATCACACCACATATCTGAAAAGGTTTTTTGATTTCCATGCTGTATGAAGAGATCATACAACTCAAAAATAAAAGAGCAAACAATCCAACTTTAAAAATAGACAAAACAATGGAATATTACTCAGCTGTAAGAAGGAATAAAGTGCTAACACACTGGATAACATGGATGAATCTTGAAGACCTTATGTTGAATGAAGCAAGCCAGGCATTGAAGGATGAGCAGTACGTGACCTCATTGAAATGAATTAAGGAAATTGAGCAGTCTCAGAGAGCTATTGTCTGAAAGATAGGTTTACAAGAAAGAGAAAGAGAAGAGAAGGTTGTGAGCCATCACCCATACAGGCATAATCTATGGTAAAGTGACAGAGTGTAGTTGTCTATTGAAAGGATAGGACAGGAGGGTAGTGATATTATTGGGTTGGGTGGTGCAGGGTTGA
>PVKH010017388.1:0-15436 GCA_004027955.1 Chaetophractus vellerosus | reverse complement strand
GTCTACAGTGAACTCATCTGACTGTATGTGGGGTTGGGAGGAAGAACTAGGGTTTTAGAGACAGACATACTGAGTTGAGGAACCACAGCTCCAACATGAAGCAGGTGTAGGACATTAAGTCCCTTAACCCTTCTGAGCCTTTGTTTCCCCATCTTTAAAGCAGAGATAATGTAATTACCTTGCTTAGGAGTTGTGAGAATTAAGAAAAATACAATGTAAAAAGTTTATATAGTACCATGTATAGTAGATGACCAATAAATGTTAGCTACTTTATTTATTTATCTATCTACTTATTTATTTCTATTTTAAAAATTATTTTCATTAGTTAGTCCCAAACTATGAAAACTAGAGAACTAGAAAAGATATACCAGGCCAACTACTGAAAAAACTGCCACCCTGGAAATATAAAGAGAGTGGAAGAGAGAGAGAGGAAGGAGGGAAGAAGAGAAAGAGAGAGAGGACGGAGAGATTGAAAAAGGCTTAGAAGAATTTATGTCTCTGCTGCCTCAGCCCTCTGATGAGGAGGATCTGGGGATCTGTATTAACAAGAAAACCTCAGCAGCATAGAAAGAATGAGGCTTTCTCATCTCAGCCTCATGGCCTCGTGGGGCACACTTTCTAGGTTGGCCACCCATAAGTTGTTGCCCTCCTCTTGTCACTGGCAGAGCCCACCTACCATAGAGAGAGACACACACGGGAAAAGGAAGCTTTGCCATATTGGATCTGGCCATGTGAGAGAGAGGACTCCAGTTTCACCCACAGCTCAGAGAGCGTAGGATTTGCAGGCTCCAAGAGGGATTGACATTTCTTGTAGAAACAAGAAAACAGAGATAAGACCTAAAGAAACTCCAGGTGTTCTGTTCTCATACAGGCTACATTACTCTGCTCTTCATGGAAATCCAAGTTGGGAGGTCACAATGCTTTTTGCAAGAAAATGTTATCATTTGCTTGTGACTGAGTCACTGACTAAATTATGAGCTTGTGGAGGGTGGGGCCAGGCCTTATTTCTGTCCATGACCCGAGGACCTAGAGCTACATGGTTCAGTATGGCAGCCATGAGCCACATGTGCTCAGGAGCCCCACAAATGGGGCCAGTCTGGATTGAGATGTACTATAAGTATAAAATACACACCCGATTTCAAAAACTTAGTTCCAAAAAGAATAATAGAAAATACTCCTTTAATAATTTTTATATTGATTATTTGTTGGCATTGCAATATTTTGTGTATATTGCATTAAATTAAAATATTTTAATTAATTTCACCTGTTTCTTTTTCCTGTTCTTAATGTGACTACTAGAAAATTTAAAATGACATCTGTGGCTTGCATTATATTTCTACTGGGCATTGACAGAGCACGTGCCCAGTAAATGTGGGAAGGAAGGAAGGGGGGAACAGAAATAGCTCTAAGAATTTTTGCTTTCCTAATCAGGGGTGGCAAATGGGGTTTATTTAGAAAGCCAGGACTGATAGTTTGGTAGTGGTTGACTGGAATGCTACATTAGTAAGGATTCAAGGCCAGACCCTAGCTCAATGGGAAGACTGTGAGGATTAACTTAAAATACCTGTCATGGGCGCACGAGGTGAACCCAGCAGCTCATATGTGTTATATTGAATATACTTGTATGGGAATAATAATAATAGTAGCAACAAATTCTTGAGAATGCATCTCCCACTGGGCATGCGCTGAACATTTACTCTTGCTGGGTAATTTTCCATTCACAATTTTATTTGATTGTTCATAACAACCTTGAAAGGTAGGCATTGTCATGCCCATTTTACAGATGTGAAAAGTGAAGTTCAGATAAGTTTGTTTCTTACACTAATAAAAAAGTCCTGGATTAAAACCCAGCCCAGCATATTTCCAAGCCTCTGTGAGTGGGCCCTACCTGCTGATAACAGAAACCCTGAAAGGCTGGGCTGCATCGTGGATGTCTGTATTCTGCCTGCTCCGGGATACTTGGCCTCCGACCTATTCCTGGACTTGGACCTGTGCTGACACCTTTTGGATATGATACAGTGGCCTCAATGCCATGCAACTTCAAGCCTTTTGCCCACCTTAGAAGGTTAGTCTAGATCAGAATCATCCAAAGTTTCAAATTTGGTCAGTTGTGTCTGGAGTGGGGTCTGAAGATTTTGATTTCTTTTTTTTTTTTTAAAGATTTATTTTTCATTTATTACATTCCCCCCCCCCTTCTGCTTGCTCTTGTTGTGTGTCCATTCTTGTGTTCTTCTCTGTCTGCTTTGTCTCCCCCCGTTGCAGCGACACGCCGAGACCGGTCACCGCGCAGGTGGCTTTGCCCTGCTTGTGGGCGGCTTCTGCTTCCATTCACGGCCGGCTCTGCTTCAGTTTGCAGGTGGCTGGCTGCGCTCCGTTCGCGGGCGACCTGCCCTTCCCGTGGTGGCTTTGCCCTGTCCGTGGCAGCTTTTTGCCCTGCCCATGGCAGCTTGCCCTTCTCAAGGTGGTCTGCCCACTAGGAGAGGTCCCCGGGAACCGAACCCGGGGCCTCCCATGTGGTATACCGGTGCCCTATCCACTGGGCTATACGGCCGGCCCCCAAGATTTTGATTTATGATAAGTTCCCAGGTGTTGCTGATATGCTGGCCCAAGACCACACTGAGAATCACTGGTCTGAATCCAGCTCCCAGATCTTCTTGGCCACACTTCAGCATCATCTGGAGGAATATTTTTTAAAACAAATCAATGCCCAGACTTAGATCAGACCAACTGAACCTGAATCTCTGTGGTGGGATTCAGGCACATGCATTTTTCAAATCTCCCCAGGGGAGAAGAGAAGGAATGAGAACCACCGCACTACCTGGACCTTCTATCTAACCTAACTTTCTAGCTGTTCCAGAAGACAAAATTTGGGGAAAAAACAACCAAGTCTGTTATTGATTCAAGGCTTAATTGATTCACTGTGGATGGGTGCAACTTAGAGGTGGAGTACCAGCATGGGAGTTGGTAGTTGTGTGTTGGGGTGGGGACTAGGGAGTCTGGAGGCCACAGGACAGGCACAGCAGCAGGACACTGAGCCCCTAGAAATGCTGTCCAGTGACTGACATTAAGGGAATTCATTAGTCTGTCCCATAGAGATATTTTAAAGCCACTGCATGCTCAGTCCTTGTCATTTGCTTCATAGCTGGAGAATCTTCCCATGTGAAGGATGCTGACATTATAACTATCATCTGGCTCAATAGGAATGAAATTTGATGAAATGGAAATGATCCACATCTGTGAGGCTCCCCAAAGAGGAAACCCAGTGCAGCTGGTATCTAATCCTATAAAATCTATAAAGGTAAGAATTCCAAGGATAAACATATTGAGATTTTTTTTTCATGAAAGTAGGACAAATCTAGAATCTAAAAAATTGATATTGACTTCTCCCTTTGCAGTGCCAAAAGTGAAAGCAGCAGTCTCTAAAACTTTCCCTTTATCCCCATCACTTTAAAAAAATTCACAAATACAAAATGAAGTGACTTACTCTGAAATTTCCCGGTATTTGTTAACTTTGCAGAAGCACAACACACAGCTACACAGCACTGCATGGCCGTAAAGATCTCCCAAACACTTCCATTTTATATTTATTTGCAGAAGGAATTTTCCCCTCCAAAAAGACATTTTTCCCTCTAAATGTTTCTTTACTGTCTGCCTGTGACTATGCCAAAGATGCTGACTGGCTCTTAAATGCAAATGATTTGTCAAATATTTATTGATATAATTTTTCAAGGCTCTTGTAACAAAACCCCTTTATGTTGTCCCCTCTGCACATTCTCTAATCCAATTCAAACCATATCCAGTTATTGAAAAGTTACCCAATTCCCACACATTTATAATACAATATCAGGAGGTACTTAGATTCTTTATTTCTGGTTGAACTTCAATGATCAAAACTGCCAAACATTACAAATTTAAGTTTTTACATTGCCCAAATTCTTTGAAAAGATAACCTTATCCTCATATAAGTTAAATCAACTATTGGCAACATAAACAAGTATGCCATTTAAAGATATGATCTATACTTTTGGATTTTCACATATGATATCTTCCCTGGATTTCATATTTAGAAGAAAAGAAATGACAAGGAAGAAACTGTCAAGGTATGCATTAGAGTCATATTTTAACCTTTTAAATATTACAAATGGCTATTACTCCTTAGTGATAAGTGATTTAAAGACAATGATTGAAAGTCCTACAAAAACCTCAGTTATTAAAGACTCCGAGATGTTCATCTTGTTCTTTCTCTTTGGACTGGAAAATAGACAGTATGTTTTGTGAGATTTGCCCCAAAGGAGAGTTGAAACATCTCAAATCCTCAACATGCAACTTGTGTTGACTAGACTATTTGATTATGTATGGCCACACTCCCTCCCCCTTGGCATTCTGTTTAATTGGAGCTTCTGGTATGAATCTGGTATAGGAGCAAGCAAACCTCTGCTTCATAAAATCTCTACAGGAAATAACCATTTGAAAATCTGTCACTACAAAATGTGCCCGTTAGCCATGCCCATGAGTCAACTGAAAAGAAGAACATGTAAAAATACATCTATCACAGTGCACATTGCCATATGTTTTTGAAAATGGAAATAATAATAAGCAATTGTAAAAGCCTAATGTTCACTTTACATTTTATACACACACATACACACACACACAAATGCCTAAAGTGCTACTGACCTCAATTAAGGATTACTTTAAAAAGCCGACGAAACCAATAAGCCTTCATTTTATCTTCCTGAATTTACCTATTCAACTGTATATTCAATCAAAATTCACAGTAAGTATTTGTGAAATATTGAAACATTAGAATTCAGTGCAATGAGAACTTTATCATCCCATTTACTAAAATTTAATTCACCTTTTAAAGCACTCAAAATGTGTGTTAGGGAAGGTATGGTAATTATATCTTGGCCAAACTAGTGATTCTTCCACTTGATCTTCAATTGAATTAAATAAATATCATTGTGCTTACGTTCAGGTATTATAAGCAAAGATTGCAATTAAAAGATAACTCAAAACACATTTCTGGAATTTAGAATAAAGAACCATAATTATTACCACATAAAAAGGAAATAGCAACTTCTATAAAAATGGAATGTCTTAAAGGAAAAACTTATTAATTAGTACCAATCATTGGAATTAATACCACCTATTAAACCAACACTATATCCTGTAATCAAATGGTGGTTCAAGTGTTATATTTTGTCTCTTTTTATATATCTTTGATATATCATCTTAAGTCCACTTGAAATATGCATGTTAAATTATGACAAGAAGTTACATAATTTCATTTGCTTCTCACATCAATTCTACAAAGAAGGCAGGAAGTTACTAATGTCCTCATTTTGCCTAATGATGAAACTAAGCTTCAGAAGGATCACATGACTAATTAACAGTAGAGGTAATGGTTAATTTTATGGGTTAACTTAGCTAGGTTATGGCGCCCAGTTGTTTAGTTTCAAACACTGGACTATGTGTTGCTGTGGAGGTATTTTATAGATGTGATTAACATCTACAATCAGTTGATTTTAAGTAAAGGAGATTACCTTTGACAATGTGGGTGGGCCACATCCAGCAATTTGAAGGCCTTAGGAACAAAGAAGGAAGGAACAAAGTCTCAAGATGACACCATCTTCCCCTCTTTGAGATTATAGCCACCTGGCTTCCCTATATATGTCAGACTCAAGACTTCAAAATCAACTCATTGAGATTTCCACCCTGCCAGCTTTCCCTGTGTATTTCAAATTCAAGATTGCAACATCACTCTTGCAGGAATTTCCAGCCTGCTGGACTTCCCTATAAATCTCAGACTTGCCAGCCCCCACAATGGCATGAGCCAATTTCCTTAAAATAAATCTCTTTATTGGTTGGTTCTGTTTCTCTGGAGAACCCTGACTCATACGATAGACTTGAGACTATAACCCATCTCTGACTTCTAGTCCAAAGAACCTCACCCTAACCCAAATGTTAACAACAATAGCTAATGTTTATTGAACCTTACCAAGTGTAAGCAGAGTGCTCTGTGCAAACACTACATCTCACAAACATCTTAAGAGGAAAATATTCTTCTAACTCTCATTTTGCAGAATGAGAAAACTGAGGCATAGAGAAATAGAGGCCATGGCTCTACTCTTTTGTTGCTGAAACAAATTACCAAAAACTGAGTGGCTTCAAACAACACAAATTTATCTTTCCGTTCTGAATGTTGGAAGTCCTGAATGGGTTTCACTGAGCTAAAACCAAGGGCTCAGTAGAGAGACATTCCTTTCGTTTACCTTTCCTCAATAAAGATACAATCCATTTTTTGTCTTTTCTAGCTTCTAAGGGCTGCCTGCATCCCTTGGCTCATAGCCCCATTCCTCCATCTTAAAAACCAGCAACTCAGGCTGAGTCCTTCTCATGCTTCCACTGTTCTGCTTCTCTCCCTTTTACTTCCCTCTGCTACTCATGAGGACCCTTGTGAGTACACTAGGTGCACCAGATAATCCAGGATAACGAAGCCATCTCAAAGACCGCTGACTGGCAATTTCAATTCCATTTGTAACCTTAATTCCCTTTTGCTCATAACCTAATATAGTCATAGGTTTTAGAGATTAGGATGTGGACATCTTGGGGGAGGGTATTAAGTTGCCTACCACAGTCACACATAGCTAGGAAGTGGCACGGCCAGGATTTTAACATGGACTTCTTTGACTCCAAAGCCTACCCATTCTCCCAAACCGCACTATTATATTGTTAACTTACAGGATGCCCAATATGATATGTAAAATCTGCCCTTTCAGGGAGGCAGAAAGTGCAATAGCAGGATGATGTTTTCTCCCCTATTCCCTATGTGAAACGCTGAGACCTAGCAAACCGAGATAACCTCACAGGTAAGAGTTAACTGAGCCATAATCTCTTCCTCTAGCCTCTGGGAGTGCTTGAGGAAAATGGGACCCATAGTTTGCGCTTCTTGTAATACCAAGTGAAGAAATATAATCATAAGAAATAAATGAGGTTTACCATGTATTGACTACTGATCCAAGGGTGTCCTTGAGCATGATATATTTGGTTGTCAGAATATATCATCATTTATGTGCAGTAGAATTGGGCATGCTTCCCTCCAGGTCCCAGGAGATTCTCAAGGTTTTTAAGCTAAGGCACTATAGACTCTGCAGCTTCCCTGTGCTGATATGACCCAGACTTGGGTCAGTTTACATATCTTGAAGCCAAAACAAATGCCATGCTGAGAGGGGACCAAGAAGCTGTGTCTGGGTTTGGGAGGCCTCTGTGATGCTGTTGATTGTGCATGCTGTGGTACTCCTTGTTATATAGACTTTCCTAAAGCAAAGTTAACTTGCCCCTGGGTGAGACTATTGCGGCTTGTGAATTTAATTGACAAGACACACTGGAAACCAAGGCCTGTTGTTTTGCATAACTGATGGCTAAATATCCACAAAGGAGTCATTCCTGAGCCTCCAGTTTCAATGCTGCTAAATAGGTCAAGCAAACGTCTGTATTAAACTCAAACAACAAAATGAATCTCTTTTTCTTCTCTCTTAATAGTTACCACAGCCTGTGTAGCTAAACAATAAGCAGAGACTACTCTGGCCATAACCAGGTAAACTTAGTAAAAATTAAAATATTTCTGTTTCCCAAGTAATATTTGTTTCATATAATAATAGAAGCACCCTTCATATTGTTAGTTAAAAGAGGGAAGAAGCAATACATGACCAGAAGGCTTCAAGGTAATTTGCATCCCCTAAACCTTAGAAAGATGGTGCAAGTAAAGCTACAATAGACTGACATTGAGTAGACTTAGTAGACATTCTTGCTAATATATATGCTTATAATTATACGTGTACATGCCTTGTCTACAGTATAGGGCTCATTGACAGCAGGTTAGCATGTCTGTCTGATTTTTATATTCAGCACAGAGAATACACAGTATGGGTTGAATGAACAAAGATAGTTAATAGTTAATAATTATCAAGTAATTATAAAATAAATAAACCTAGGAAAACTCAGTTGGTATAATTGTGTTAGAAGCAATTTGACAACTTCAGGAAAAGTTAGAGATGCATATAGCAGAAGGAGACTAACACCAGTATATTCATTCCAGCATTTTTTTGTGATGTAAAAACTAGTCAACAAGGAAAGGGATAAGTTGTGGTCTATTCACACAATGGATTACTATAGAGCTATTAAAATGAATGAACTAAAGCTATATATGTGAAAATGTATAAATCGCAAAAACATTATGATGAGTAACAAGTTGAATACACACAGTGTGATAACATTTTTATAAAGTTAAAAATATGCCAGCCAATACTACATATTTCATGGCTACATAGATACACAGTAATAGTATAAAAACATACATGGAAATAATAAGCACCAGGTATGGTTATTTCTGAGGAAGGAAGAAGGGAAAAGAGATCCAAGAGGGGCATACAGGCATGTCAACTCTCTCTGGCACGTCAGCTCTGTCTATAATGTTTTTTGAAGGTCCATAAGACAAAATGTTTAGATTTGATAAGAAAGGTGTTCATTATACTATTCTCTCTCTTTTTTTCTGTTTGTAATAGATAGTGAAAATATTATCGAAAAAAAAAAAAAAACTTATAGTGTCAAAGAAAGTTTATGCTGGAATAGACCCCAGGAATATTCAAGATCAAATGGCTGAGGTCACTCAGCCAGAGGCCCCAGAGCAGGTTAAGTAGCAACTCTGAAACTAAAGCCCGCTTTCTCTAATTTGTACATCCGTTTTCTATCCATGGTGCCTTTCAGTGCATTATGCTTTATTTTTATTTATGGTTCTTTTTAGTTAAATGAATTTTTTTAAGTGTAATTGGAGGAAAAAACTCAATTCTGTTCCTTCACTTTGGGAAAGCAGCCCTTGTAGCCTGAAGGGCTGTAAATTTCAAAACTCTGAGAACAAGTAAAGGTGAGAGAAAAATGCCAGGGCCATCCAAAAGAATTTACATGTGCGAGGCTGGAAGGAATCATTTCACTGAAATTGCCAATACATAAACCTGCTAAGGGAGACAAGCACGTTTGCAGAGTGGTGGCTGAAGGGCGGGGTGTAGTTATTCTTAATGGAGATGACAGCCATCTGTCTCACCCTCAAATGTCAGCTTGAATTTCATCCATGAAAAGTGACCCAGCCCCAGGCACAGAGACTAAGGAGGAAATGCCATTCACCCTCTTCCCCAAGATGGTACTAACTGTGGAAAAAGAACAGGAGCAAGAACATATACATTTGCCCTTACATTTCTTCTGTGATTTGGCCTTGACCCTTGGTGTCACTCCTCTAAGGGATAGGAACAGCCCTTTTTCTTATATTTCAGAATATGGATCAATTCCAAAGGAAAGGGATGGCAACTCTTCTGCCAGTTTTTCTCCAGGTGTTTCCTTATTTCAGTCTAACAATCATCCCTTGAGCCAGGTATTGTCAACACTATTATACCGGGAAGAAAATTGGGGTTATGAAGGTCAGGTCCCATATCCAAGCTCATGCATCTATTAAGTGGCAAAAATCTACCTAAAATCCATGGTTTTTCTATTACATGATGTTTCTGAAAATCCATAATCTTTGGTACTCAATCTCCTCTCTCTGATCCTCAGTTTTTCCCTCTGAAAATTGGGTCGATTGGAATTGCCTGTTTTGAGCACTCTCTGACAGAATAAAGTGACCCTGAAGGGCAGACACGGTTACAATCCACATAGACAACTTGTAGAGAAGAGGTCAGAACAGAGCATGTGACAAATTTTAAAAAAAAGTCAGCACTTTTTGTTAGAAGTATGTGTGAAACTTAAAAATAGGCAAAAATTTGCAAGGGAAATACACAATGTTTAATAAAGCAATTAATCTAATCTTTGAGATAAGTCAGATCATCATTAGGAATTTATTATCTTAAATGCTACTTTGATTTTATGCCTCCTGGGCTCAGAAACATTCCTCACCTCCTCAGTAGGTACTTCACTACCATCTTCTACGCTTTTCTATCCAGCTACCTTTACATAAAAGGAAGACTGATTGATCTCCTTCACTTCCAGTTTCAGTTATATTTTCTCTTTTCTGTTTATGATCTCCCTCCTTCTTTCCATGAAGTCATGTCTCGTTCCTCCCTCAAAGACCAGCTCCAGAATCAATTATTCCATAAAGTCTTCCCTTGACTGACTTCAATAGGATCCAGTGACTTTCAATAATTCCAGATATTGCTTTCCCTTTAGGTACAGAGATTTTTAAGTTCTTCTTCTCCCATATGCCAGATCTCTGCTAAAGCCTTAGTATATATAATCACATGAAATCAAATTTAATGCTTATAACGACCTGTCAAGCTAGGTATTACTCCTATTTTGCCAATGACAAAAGTGAAACCTAGCAAAACTAAAATGACTTTTCCAAGACCATACATTTGGAAACCAAGAATTAGTGACCAGATCAATCTGGATCTAAACCCCAAACTCTTTCACTGCACTCAGAGAATAGCTTGGGCATATAGAAATGCAGATCTTCATTTATTTTTCCCCCTCACCCAAATGGTGTCAAACAACTCCATTGTTCATTCATATTCCTCTATTTCTAAAATGTTAAACCTCCTAGTGGCAGCAATATGGATTCCCAAGTGATATAAAAATGAAACCTATTATCCTCTAATAAATGACATTAATATTGACCAAGAATATTGGACATAAAACCCAACACATTGTCCTCTCCTTGAAACCAACCACACTACATCAGCTGACAAACACTGTGCAACTCTGGATGCCACAGCTCAATAAAGACTTAACAAGACTTGGAGAAGGTCCAGGGAAGAGCAATTAAAACATTCCAGGAGATAGAAAGGGCTGTCTTAAGAGAACAAACTAAAATCAATCACGACTCTTAAGTTTTAAGATAAAGACTGAGAACTGATGATTTCATAGTTTGTAACATCATATCAGAAGAAGATATTGTGAGCACTCATATGCTCACTGCCATGGACATTTGTTTTGTTTTTTTTTAGCTATCTAGCATCCATTTCCCTTTCCTACTGGCATCTGGAAACTGTATTTCCTTCTCCACTAGCGCATCTATTTTGGTGGAAAGATAAACCCAAGAACTGTCCTCCTACTACAGGGTCTGAAGGGATGAGGCCTTCCTTTCAACATCTCCAGTGAAATCATGGGGCAGACTAGTGGCCAAAGCTCAGCCAGTCAGACCCTCTGCTTCCCTGAACTTTGAATCTTAAAGGATAGAGATATAAGAAAGCAGAAAAAGTGATGGTTAGGTTAATCTATTCAATCATTCCTGCTATGAGACTATTCCTTCCTTTCTGATCCTTGGCTTCCTTGGATCTTTCTTCTTCCTACATCAGTTTCTCCAACATGCCCACCAAGTCTTCTAATAGCCTTGCACTAAGTTCCTTTTTGTTTATGTTAGTCAATCTGTCTCGGATACTTCTTTCCTAAGAAACCTAACCTATACACTTAGCAAAGCCCACAAATGGTGCTTCTTTTACATGAACAATATTAAACAAGGGGCAGGTTGAAAACTAAATAGAGGGGAGGCAATTGACACTTGTCGGACCCAGCACTAAGAGTTTTATACCTATTATATTTAAGTCTCACAACAACTTTCGAAGTAGAAAGTAGGATCTCAATTTCACAGACTGAAACTGAGGCCCATAGAGGTTAAGCAACTTGCCCAGGGTAAGTGGTAAGAAATGAAGACACCTGGAAGGAAATATAAGTATGTCTTTGGTCAAATTAGAAGGCTCTCCAAATAAAAACAAGTGATATTTTTTGATAGCCTTAGGGAGCAAACATCAAGAGAGAAAATATTCTCTTACAACATGTTTGGGAGATCCTGTCAGCAGCAAACCCTCAAAATGGATGGATGGATGGATGGAAGGAAGGAAGGAAGGAAGGAAGGAAGGAAGGAAGGAAGGAAGGAAGGAAGGAAGGAAGGAAGGAAGGTCTGACTAAAAGATGACAGACTATTGGTCTGGCTCAAGTGAAGACAGTTCTTATGTGATTAGCTTAATGATTAAAGCACCAGCAATGATTCCTGCTAATAACAAAACAGAACAAGAAGCTATGTCTGAAGCTGCCACTTCAAGATGTAACACATATTTACTTTATATTGTATATAGCTTTTTTGGATATTATATTTAGAAGAGTGAAGAAATCCACAATTCACTTCACTAATAAATGGCATCAAAATTTCCATGTCAAAAATTAGATCCTTAGACAAAAATCTTCATTTAAAAAACACATGATTTCACTTCAATCAAAACCCACTCATTAACATGACTGTAGGCAATCATTTTTCTCAAACGTATCTTCAAGTCATTTTGTAGAAAAACTAGTGATCTGTTGAGGGCTAACGTGCTTTTTCTCAGAGACACTGACATACATCTAGACAAAATGAGGGTCTGTCAATGGACTCATTTGAAACAACACACCTTGACAGGACAAGGAAAACAAGAAAAGGGAAGGAGCTGTAGGAACAGAGGGAGAAATGTGGAGTGCTGATTAACATCAAACACTTCATTTTACAAAAGCAAAAACTGAAGACCTGTCAAGTCAAGTGACTTATCCAAGCTCTCACAGCACCTGCTGGCAGATGTAGCACTTTCACCCAAGCATCCTGGTTTAGGAATGATGCTACTGCCTCTATACCACATTGCCCTTCAGTAAATCTAAGAAACGTTCCATAAGCCCACTGTAAGAAAATGTAGAAAATTATTCTTCCCACCTGTGATTCTAAAATAAGAGTAGTAGAAACAGAAATGCAGGCATTTTTACTTTGTTCCTTTCAGACTAAGGGAGTTATGTCCTTTACCTTCTCTTACTTCCCTGTCTGTAGTTGTTCAATGATATGACTGATTTCCTAATCCTGTTCCATT
Source organism: Chaetophractus vellerosus (assembly GCA_004027955.1). Lineage (NCBI taxonomy): Eukaryota > Metazoa > Chordata > Mammalia > Cingulata > Chlamyphoridae > Chaetophractus > Chaetophractus vellerosus. The sequence continues at coordinate 2,561 of PVKH010017388.1, read as the reverse complement.
TAGCACCACAAACCTGATTCCAATCATGTTATTAAAATGAAAGAATCGCTATTGGGTCAGTGTTGTTCCCATTAGTGGCATCCATTATCCTTTGACAGGTAACGTGGGGAATCAGGATGCTGCCATCCACTGGGAAACATCTCTGAAATACAAATGAAAATCTCAACTGGCCTTTTCACAGGCCAGGGCTCTGCTGATGTCATGTGCCATTAAACAGATCGATGCCTTCATTTCCTTAATTAATGATCATATCACCAGGGGAGAGAGAGATTGGATATTGTTTCAATCTTTGGAAAACTTTTCTGCAAACACTGGTACTCTTCTGAGCATTCATAGGGATATAACAAGCCCTTCACCCGAATAAGATATTCTCAAGCTTCATTTGCTCCATTGCCCCTATGAACAGGTGTTTGAAACCTATAAAAATGATTTTTAAAGAGGGCATCTGTATTCAAATCTTTCTATCATCATTTGAACAACAAACATTGATTATGCACCCATTATATGAATTGCATTGAGCCAGCTCTTGAGAAGGTCTAAATCAGGATTTATTTGAGAGAATCTGTAATTTAATGGGAACGACAGTCATATTCATAAACAGTATGTAAGATTTCACTGTACTGGGATAACCAAATGAAAGCCCCCAATGGAACTCATTTTTCCCCCCGACATCTTGAGCAGGTTTCTCTATTGGGAAATTCTGCTTAGGAAACCTAACTCAGCTTTGCGGTGGTGTGGCAGAGATTCCGAAAACCACATCTATGTTTTGCCAGCTGCCCCTTGCCAGGATCTGCCAATAGAGATACTAAAGGAGAACTGGAAGGCTGCGGGATAAAGAAGGGACTTCTTCTTTGTTTTCTGTTTGTTTCTTGCCTCTCAGCATCATCCTAGCAATGATTCTTAACCCCAACAGTAGCAATTTCTTCCAGAAACAGCACCTGGTTCCAGTCTGCAGTTTTTTCAACATTTGTGAATCATGCTTATTACATGCCTCAGATAGCAATACCAGTGGGCTGGCACCCCCAACCCCTTAGACATCCAGGTACCAGCACTATGGGACCCTTTCTCCAAACTTAGAGACACTAGGACCAGCTTAGCAATGCCCCCTACTCAGAGACCTTGTTTCACATCTGTGAAGCCTCTTATCCAAGCTTCTAAATGTTAATGATTCCAACTTCCTTTTGTCCTCCAGCACAACAGGTGGTAGCAGCTTCCTGAAGATGCTACTTTTATGATGCCTTAATGTTCTCTCTTTACCTTTTCAGTTCTTTAAAACACAGTTAGCAATTCATTATATTAAATTCACTCTGTGAAAATAACTGGTGTGGTTTCTGTCTCCTGGGTAGACTCTGTTACAATGTTCAGTGAAGCCATTTTATGCTCAATTTCCTTAAGAGCAAAGATTAGAGTCAGATTGCCAGGGTTTGGATCTCAGCTCTACCATTTAGTAGCTGTGTGAGTTTGGGAAGTAAGTTCACCACCCTGTGCCTCTGTATTCTCATCTGTTACATCGGAATTGTAATAGTGTCCACCTGCTTGGCGCAATAGTAGGGACGAAATAACAATGATAATCTAAGGATTTGCATTTTATATTATATAAATGAAGATGTGGAGCTTCTGCAATTTTTCTGTGGTGCGTTGAAGAAAATGAGAAAACTTAGCCTGCCATAATGGAGAGAAAACAAGCAAACGCCAATGAAATTAAGTAAAGACATTTTCTATCTCTAGAATAAGAAAAATCCAAACTCTTACTGAGTATGTAGTTCAGAGACAGGAAAAGAGAATTAATTTCTCAGGTGTTTCCTTAAATCAATGTCTACTCCTACTGTGACACTCAGATGTAGGAAAGAGAATGAGCCTCAGAGTCAGATTTGGGTTCCAACTCCAGCTCTGCCATTTCCTATCTCTGAGACTGTGACAAGTTACTAATTCTTCAGCTTCAGTTTCCTCAGAGCCACTTAGCCCTGGCACTTAGTAGGTACTCAATAAACGGCAGCTACTTTTTTCTTCTCAATAAGTATTCCCTGAATAAATTCACTTGCCCAGTTTCAAGCTCTGTCTCCACTTATAAGTCAAAAGAAAGGCAGCAGAATCTTAATGCCAACTAACCTAATAAATTAGGCTAAACATGTGCAAAATTGATTCGGCTCTTCATATGGATATGGGGCCCAGAGGTGCACCCCACTTTCATAGAAGCTTCTCTGACATGATGTTTATTTCACCTACTACATTATTGGTGAGATGGGAAGAAAGGGTCTGGCATTCAGGATTCACCAAGAAAGTGCAATTTTTAAAGCAGAGAATATTTTTTGAGATAATATGTTCAATTGTTGGGGAAATCCATGGAGGAGGGATCCTTGTAAAGAGCTGGAAGCTCAGGGCCCGGCTAGATAGCTCAGTGGATAAAGAGCTCGCTGGGAAACCACATGGGAGGCCCTGGGTTCGGTTCCCGGGGACCTCTCCTAGCGGGCAGACCGCCTTGAGAATGGCAAGCCGCCATGGGCGGGCCGGAGCCGCCGTGGGCAGGGCAAAAAGCTGCCACGGACAGGCAAAAGCCGCCA
>PVKH010017387.1:0-15428 GCA_004027955.1 Chaetophractus vellerosus | reverse complement strand
CGGTGAGGAAGTGCTGGCAGATGGCCCACAGCGCCACGCCCCAGGCGAGCGCGCAGGCCGCTGCGAGGGGCAGCAGGAGCAGCATGGCCGAGCCGCTGGCACCGCGGGCAGGCCGACCGGGAGCTGGACCTGGCAGGGCCTTCGGGGGCACCGCTCAGGGCTGCAGGCCTTATAGCTGGCGCCCTGCCCTGGGTACCGCCTGCATCTCCCACTAACCTTGGGCCCGCCCAGTGAGTCACAGACTGGGGGAGGGATGTGGTTGGAGGACAGGCCCCAGGTGAAGAAGAAAGTGACTCGGGAGGTCAGAAAGGAGAGCTCAAAAATTCCTGCCTCCATCCTGGAAGTGGCCTTGGGGAGGCCGTGGCGGAGCTCACAAACACTATCCCCCACCTGCCCCCCACGCCACCGCCCACCCCTAGCTCTCCTGCAGCCACCCCGGCCTGCTCCGCTGTCCCCGTGCAGCGCCCCCCGGGCTCAGTACCTCCCTCCTGCATTTTGCTAAATTGCACAAACCAGGAATGAGTGGCAGGATCTGACTATATTGCAGAAATAGCTTTCTGGATCTCAAAAACAAAAGAGGTTTTAAAAGTCACATTCGGTAGTTTCCCTCACACACACACAGCAGGACCACCCACCTCGCTTGCTGGTTACAAATCTGGGTGAGGGCTAAGATTTGGTTCACAACAATGGAAAAGAAGCGCCGATGTTGAAACACTGGTAAGAGGGGGTGCAGAGGGAGATTACACACACAGAAGAGAAGGCAGCGTGCCCACCACAGAGCCTGCAGCAGGAGCCCCGCCCTGCTGGCCCCTTGACTTGGACCCAGTCTCAGGCTTCCGCCTCCAAAACGGTGTGAGAATACGGTTCTGTGGTTTTAAGCCACCAAGTTTGCGGTGATTTGTTACCGCAGCTATGGGACCTCCTTTTTGCGCAGAGCCTCCTCGACACTTTTTTCCATTCCAGTGAAGCTTTATCAGGCTCATTTGCCTGATAGAGCTGTGTCAGGCATTTAAATGACACTTTGTGGGCTTTTGTGTTGTTTGTGGTATATTCAGCTTTTTAAAATTCATAGTTTGCAATGATATCTTTTCTCATTCTGAATATATATTCACTTTTGAAACTAAATTATATTCATAATATTGCAGTCTACTTCTTGAAGAAAGTCCTCAAAATTACATAAGCTTGAAATACATAAAACTTGGACCCATCCTTGTGTGTGTGTGTGTGTGTGTATGTGTCTGTTTAAAAGAGAGCCTGGGGGCCGGCTGTGGCCCAATTGGTAGGGCACCAGTTTACCACATGGGAGGCCCCGGGTTCGGTTCCTGGGGCCTCCTCGAGCAGGCAGACCTCCTTGAGCAGGCAGGCCCCCGCGGGCAGGGCAGGCCGCCGTGGGCAGGGTAGGCCCCGGCGAGCAGGGGCCGCCAGGCGGTGAGCTGACTCGGCGGGTCGCCACAGTGGGGGGAGACAAGCAGACACAGAAGAACGCAAAGATGAACACAGCAAGAACAAGCAGAAAGGGGGGATATGTAATAAATAAAAAAATAAATCTTAAAAAAATAAAGTAAAAGGGAGCCTATGAGCATGTTATTTGTAATCTGTTCTTTCCACTTAATAATTTTCCATGCTAATAATGTAATTCTATAATGCAATTTTAGAGATTATAGAATGCTTCATTATTCCATTGATTGTGTGTGCTATAATTTATTTAAACAATCCTCCTGTTGTCAGACATCTAGATTGTTTCTGCTCTTTCCTAAATCTTTTGGTAATACCCAATTATTTCCATAAAATAAATTGTTGAGTCAAAGACAAAAATATTTTCAGGCTTTTGATACATATTAACAAGTAACCCTTCAGAAAAGGGTGTATCAAGTTATACTTCAACACAAACTACACAAAAAAAGATTGTTTCCAGAACTCTCACCAACACTGAATATTAGTATTATGTTTGAATTTGGCCAGCTTGATATATTTTTCTTCAATTAATTTCAATGTTGTTTTGGTTTATATTTCTTTGATACCGGTGAGGTAGAGCATTGTTTCATATTTATATTTTATTCTCCTTTTGCAAATTCTTGTGGATTCATTTTGTATGCTTGTATCCTTTATTTTTCTATTAGTATATGTTTATCTTCTTGCATTGATGTACACATGCTCTTAATAAAGATATTAAACCTTTGCCATGAATGTTACAAATGTTTTTTCTAGTTTGTTGTTTGCCTTAACTTTATGTGGTTTTTCCATATTGATGTTTATCACTTTTATGCAGTGATATGTCATCTCTCCTCTTATGTACTCTTGTGTCATGCTTAGAAAGATTCTCTGATAGTACATGAAACTCTGTGGCAATGATTTGGAAATGGAGGATTTTCCTGTCAAGATATAAATATCTGAAAGGAAAACATGAATAGCTCAATTACCATGAGAAAGATGGGAAGGCCTGTTTTACAGGTCCACCAACAAGTTTTATAAACAGTTAAACCTTTTATATCATGGAAAAAAATATACAAACAGAACTTATGGCGTGAACATGGCAGTTCAGGTCCAGTATTTTCTCCCTTGTTCTCCTGGAAATAACACAAAAGCACAAGGAGAACGAGGGGATACATAAGTACAAAAACTGCATCATTCTTGCATTCCTGAATGTATTAATGAGGGTAAGTAATGCTAGCTGCTATAACAAATAACCCCGTATCTCATGGCTTAATAGAAAAAGGGCTTATTTCCTACTCACAACATGGACAGCTATTCCACATGGTGATTAGGGGATCCAGGCTTCTCCCATTTAGTGGTTCTGCCATCTTCTAGGACCTCAGAGTCCTCCACCTGCCACTCAATTCTCTTTACCTTGAGAAAGAGTGAGATCATGGAGGATGGCATGCAGGAGGATCAAAAGCCAGGCTTGGTAGTGCATCCTTCTGGCCTGCATTCCTTTGGCCAAACTCCAGTCATGTAGCCTCACTTCAATGCAAGGAAAAGAAATGTAGACCTTCTATGTGCCTAGAAGGAAACTGAAATGGATTTTGATGAATTCATAGTTCTTCTGGTAGTCAGCCCCCCTCCCCCAAGCAGGAAGAGATTCAATACAGGGAGTTGGAAATTTACAAAACTGTTGTCATGGTTGACTAAACACATGTCAGGGAAGTTGCAGGCTTTCAGCAAAACAGGAACTGCAGGTGTCTTAAGAAACCGTGACTGCCGATCTCAGCAACACTAAAGTAGGTGATTCTCAGGAGGACACCTGGAAGCCGCTGGCAAAGTCTCACATCTTCTCTCTGCTGATGCTCACGTGCCTGTCCTCCGCCGCCATTTGGAGAATGGTGGCTTCTGCTTCTAGTCTACCTTCCAATTCTTACAGGAAGTTTTCCCCATGACAAAATCTAAACTAAAGTGTTGCTGGCAAGGGAGTCTGGGTAACATCATTCCCATGCATTTAGCCCCTGAACATAGGAAAGAGCTTAGAAGGATGGGGACGGTGCTGAGTGCCAGCATCTGGCATATGAAATAAAGGCTAGTTTGATCATGATGTTCACACCCTTGAATCCCAGCCATGGACCCAGGAGTCCACAGACTCCAGGTTAAGTATTACTGCTATATATCTTTGCACCATTAACAGTAAAATTATGTCTTCATTAATTTCTCCTTGAATTTCTAGCCATTTTTTTCCTTTGTATATATTATTGCAATGTTATTTGGCACATTGTTAGCACATTTACTGTGAATAGCATCCTTGATCAATATCAAACAATATTCTTTTATGATGTAATGTTTCCTGCCTTGAATTAAACTTGCCCGGGATCACAAGCTTGTGTTTGGGGTGAACCTCTCCCCTGGACTCTTGTTTCTGAATAAAGATATCTCTGTAAGAGCAACTCTCCAAGCTCTCTCTGCTTCCACCCTCATTCCTCCGCAAGGGAGGAGAACTAACTTCTCCAAATGGAGACCTTGAGAGGAGGAACTGGGCATGCTCGGCTCAGCCCCTTCTTCTCTTCTCTGTGAGATCCGTCTGCCTGCCAAGAAGAGGCCACCTGCCCACAGAGGGGTGTGATTGTCCAGTGCCGCCTGGGATTGGATACCTAATATCAGCAAGCACACTTAGCCACACACCTAATCCACATGTTCTGATATCAGCTTTATCAGAAATAAAGGTGATGTATCAATCATGACATAGGTGACAGTTATAACAGGAAATGTAATGAGGAACTGTGTAGAGATACCACAGGATAGTACAGCTCCTGAGAGCTAAGCTCCATTGCCACTTCTCAGGGCAAGGCGAGAGTACTTAGTGGAACTTGGAGGCAGACAGGGCTGTGAGGAGAGGGCTCCCTGGCAGAAGCAGAAGCACACAGCTTGCCCGTGGCAATCCCACAGGGACAGGGCCAAGGAGCACAATAACCCACCATCACTTTCCCCCCTCGCTCAGCTCCCATCCTCACGTTTCCCACTGGCAAAGGGCTCTGGAGCACCATGCCAGGGCTAGCAGATAGAGGACCTGCCCTGGACCTCTACACAGAGGCTGGAACACTGCAACAGGCTTCCAGCCCCTTTGGATGTCTTTCTCTGATGCAGGCAAACTCAGATGGTTCCAACTCTAAGAAACAGCATTCAGGGCACTACAGAGCAGGGTGCTCCTGCTCCAGAAAGCAGAGGATTGCACGTTTAAATTTTGACCAGAGTCCCTGTGGTGGTTTGGAGCTGTATATGCCCCAGAAAAACATGTTCTTAAACTTAATCCATTCTTGTGGGTGTGAACCCCTTGTAAGTACAACCTTTTGATAAGGTTACTTCAGTTAAGGTTGGCTTTTTTTTGGGGGGGGGTACCAGGGATTGAACCCCGAATCTCGTACATGCGAAGCAGGCACTCAACCACTGAGCTACACCTGCTCCCCAGGATGGCTCTTAATCTTGTTGTTGGAGTGCTTTATAAGGGGAATGAAATTCAGACAGATAAAGAGAAAGCCACAGAGGTAGCAGCCAGGAGCTGAACATCAATGGAACCAAGAAGAGAAGGGAGAGGCCGGGAGATGCCGCCATGTGCCTTGCCACATGACAAGCTAAGGACCAAGGATCATTGGCAGCCAACCCCAGAAGCCACAGTCTTTGGGGAGAAAGCATCGCTTTGATGATGCCCTGATTTGGACTTTTGGTCCTAACCTCAAAACTGTGAGCAAATTCCCAGGGTTTAAGCCAAACCACTGCACAATATTTGCTTGAGTAGCCCAGGAAACAAAAACAATCCCCCAGTGCCTTGAGGTCTCCTGAGCAGCCAGTGGCCAGCCCTCCATCCGGGCTGGGTCAGGATATGCAAAGCCTTGTCGCAGCCTGTGTGTCAGTCTCCCTCACTTGCTGCATCAGAAGGTGCCATTTATTCATTCTCAAATATTGAGCTCTCTGGGAAGAACATTCCTGACAGAGGGGCTGTGAACTGCCGAAGGCGACTCCTGGGAAAGGAGTTGTGAACTGCTAAGGCAACGTCCCCAAATCTCTTTCTGAAGTCATCCCAGTTTAATCCTCACAATAGCTTTGTTAATCCATATTATGGATACAGGGGCTTAATGCCAGAGTGTGACCCATTAGTCAACCAAGAACACTTAGAACTCTGCACTTCTCCCTGATGATGCACTGCTGGGCCTGGCACTTGGTTAAAAGTGAGCACTCTTAATCTTTTGTGCTGCAGACCCCATTTCAGAACATTTTTTAATTTTGTTTTTTATTAGAATAACATTTTTTAAATAATTGAAAACAGACATAGGTTTACCAAGGCAACCAATGATAGGAAATATTTTTAAATTTCTGATATAGTAATATAAGTACTTTTTAAAAATATTAAAATGATCTAAGGGCAGATCTAACAACTGCCATATTTTGAAGTAATGCTGAGCATCAAAGATGTTGTATGATATCTGTATCAACTTAACTATGATACCAAAGTATTTGTGATTTATATTGACAATCAAGTCCCACATGCAGACAATATTACTGCAGCTGTGGCCTACAATTGTACAAGAAAGAAATTCCAAATTTCAGTTAGGGGTTGATGAAAATAAAGGTGCAAATTCTTTTCTATCCAAGCTCATGGGCTCCTTGACCCCAGGTTGGAAAAATATAATAATTTTATCAAAACTTTTTGATCTGAAAAATAAACTTTGCGTTTCTGAAAGATTAGAAATAAATTTAGTTTCAAGTTATCAGCAAATAGAAGTTTTCCCACTAGATACTAGAGAATTGACACTTGCCCTCTGCTCCCCAAATGAAATATAGTCCACTTCCCTCTGTGTCCACAAGCTGTTTAGTATCTTGAAATGTTTGAACCCTAATAACCAAATCAGGATTTTGAAAGGCAATAAAGCAAAACCATATTGGAAGATACAATTATTGGACTCTATCTCCCTATTTCACATTGAAGAGTAGTTACATAAGTCCAAAATAGATGAAATATGTTTACTGGGCTCCTTCCAGAATTTTGAAATAGAACTGTATTAAGAAGAACTATAAATTCAGGGTCAAGTACACAAGAAAATCATGGTGTATAGGAGGGGAAGAAGGAAATTAATATTTAATGAGCATCCTCAATGTATAAAGCTTTTTACACAAATTTATCTCATTTCATCCTCAAAAATAGCCCAAAATTCAATACTCATTTATGGAAAAAAAATGAAACCTCATAACACACTAGGAATAGAATAAATCTTCCTTAATCTGATAAGGAATACCTACAAGAAGCATCATTCTTAATACTGAAAGTTTTCTCCAAAAATAGTGAATAACACAAGGATTATCACTATCACCACATTTTCAACATTGTACTAGAAATCCTAGCCAGTGCAATACGGCAAGAAAAAGAAATAAAATGCATATGACCCAGAAAGGAAGAAATAAAACTGCCATTATTCACAGAGGACATGATTATTGGATGTAGAAAATCTGAAAATATTTACAGAAAAACTAGTAGAATTAATAAATGACTATAGGAATGATAATGATACTGCATATAAGATCAATATATAAAAATCAATTGTATTTCTACATTCCAGCATTAAATAAATAGAAAAGTAAATTATAGAAAAATACCATAGATCAGTGATTACCAGGGGCTGGGAGTAGAGGAAGGGTTGACTATAAAAAGGGCAGCATGAGGGAGTTTTTGAGGATGATGGAGCTTCCCTATATCTTGATTGTGGTGGTGGTTATATAACTGTATGCATTTGTAAAAACTTATAAAAATTTCATGCCATAATATGTGAACTTTAATATCTGTAAAAGTAAAAAGGGTGTTAAAATAATTGAAAAGGTTACCATTTACAAAATCATTTTAAAAACCTCAAATATCTAGGAATAAATATATTGAAAAATATGAAAAATGTGAACAATGTACTGAAAACTATAAAACATTATTGATTGAAGTTAAACAATATGGACAATATCATTTTAGCGGATTGGAAGTCAATAATAAAAAACATCAATTCTCCCCAAATTGAACTTTTGATTCCATTAATTCCCAATCAAAACCCTAGCTGGTTTTGTTGTTGTTGTTGTTTTGTCAGAAAAATGACAAGTTGATTTTAAAGTTTACCTGGAAAGAAAAAAGTTCAAGAAGACTTACACAATTGGCTATCAAAATTATTAGAAAGTTACTGTAATTAAAACAGGGTGGTATTGGCACAAAGATAAAGCAATGTAACAGAATAGAGAGACCAGAGACAAATCCACACATATGTGGTCATCTGATTTATGACAATGATAGCACTGCAGTGCTGTGAAGAAAACATGAACTCTTCAATACAATGGTACTGTGCCCGTGGATACCCAAATGGAAAAAAAATAGATGTTATCTTCCACCTTATACCATACACAGAATTAAATTTCAGATGGATTGCAGATCAAAACGTAGAAGATGAAATAATGATGCTTTTAGATGTAAACATAGGAAAGCATCTTGATGACCTTGGTGTAGAGATTTCCTAGAAGACACCAAAAGCACTAACCACAAAGGGGGAAAAAATTATAAATTGCACCATATTAAAATCAAGGCTGTCTGTTCATCAAAACACACCATTAAGAGAGGAAAAATACAACTCATAGAGTGGGAAGATATTTGCAATACATATTTCCAACAACTTCAAAACATACAAAAACCAGCAAGATGGCAGCACAGTAAGGAGCTCCTAGAGTCAGCTCGTGCTACAGGACAGTTATTAATCACCCAGAGCTATCTAAAGCACCTGTTTGGAGGCCTCAGGAGACCAGAAGAGCATCCTGCAACATCCTTGAAAGAGTGGAAGAAGGAGACTGCCCATCTGCAGAGAAGATTCATAAGTAGAGCCCTCCACGCCAGTGGAGGCCAGTGCCCATCCTCCACTGGCGGCACAAGCTGCCTCAGGAGCTGTTCAGGCTGGAACTGGAAGCTCCATTTCCCAAAAACCGGGGAGGAAGAGACAGTTGGGCATCAACTTCAGCTACTGATTAGTAAATTCAGCGGGCCAAAGCACAATCCTAAGAACAGCTAAAGAGTGAACCTGTCCAAGTCAGAAAGAGGCCGGTAGCCGCCATCTTAACTCTGCACCTGACACAAGGGGAAGCGGGGCTGACTGAAAATCACGGTGCTGGTGGGGACCGGCTTCTTTCCATCCAGATCAGATTGCAGCTCTTTTTTCTTTTTTTTTCAAAGATTTATTTTTTATTTATTACATTCCCTGCCCCCCCTTCTGCTTGCTCTTGCTCTGTGTCCATTCTTGTGTTCCTCTCTGTCTGCTTTGTCTCCCCCCTGTTGCAGTGATGTGCCGAGACCGGTCACTGCGCAGGCGGCTTTGCCCTGCTTGTGGGCGGCTTCTGCTTCCATTCACGGCCGGCTTTCAGTTCGCAGGTGGCTGGCTGTGCTCCATTCGTGGGCGACCTGCCCTGCCCTTGGCGGCTTTGCCTTGTCCGTGGCAGCTCAGATTGCAGCTCTTGCTTAAGCCCCAGCCCCATGTCTGGGAGGGAGGAAGCTGGGGGAACCTGCACCAGGTTCTCCAGGAAATGACAGGCAAAGCCGTGGAGGCCGGTGATCATCTTTACTTTGTGAGCACAAGCCACCTCAGGAGCTGTTCTGTGGCTTGAATTGGAAGCTCCATTTCCCAAAAACAGGGGAGGAAGAGACGGTTGGCCACTGATTTCAGCTACTGATTAGTAAACTTGGCTGACTAAAGTATAACCCTAAGAACAACTAAAATTTGAATCTGTCCAAGTCGGAAAGTGGCTGGTAGCCACCATTTTGGCTTCACCCCCTGCATGAGGGAAAGCCGGACTGACGGAAAATCACAGTGATGGTAAAGACCCATTTCTTTCACCCAGATTGGCCTGCAGCCCTGGCCTAGGCTTCAGCCCCACCTCAAGCAGGGAGGAAGTGGGCAGGCCATGCATCAGCCCATCCAGGTAACTGAAGGTACGTTTGGCTGACACAGACTGAATAATCAGAAGTCTACCTGGGCAACTGTGGTCATCTTGGACCTGCATTGCATAGATTGCTGCCCACACCTGCAGCTTCATACCTGCCCCAGGCAGGGGAGAAAGGGGCATGAAGCTTCATCAGTCTCTCTGGGCAACTAGAGTCTAGACCTGCATGACTTGGATTATTCCACAGAGCTGTGGCTCTGTCCCTACCCCTGGCAAAGGAGAAAGTTGGGAGAAGCTTCATTGGTCCTTGGGGCAATGAGGATAGCTTGAGCCTCCACAGCTTATAGCACCAACTAACTCCTTGGCTCCTACTATACAACAAGCAAGGGAAAAAGAGCAGGAAGCCCTAAACTAAAGAGAAAAACTACACACAGAATAAATACTCTAGGAAGCCAGATGCCAAGACACTAACAAAAAATTACAATCCATACCAAGAAACAGAAAGATATGGCCCACTTAAAGGAACAAGGTAAGCCTCCAGATGACATAAAGGAGTTGAGACAACTAATCATAGATGCTCAAACAAATCTCCTTAATAAATTCAATGAGATGGCTAAAGAAATTAAGGATATTGAGAAGGCATTGGATGAGCACAAAGAAGAATTTGAAAGCATACATAGAAAAATAGCAGATCCTATGGGAATGAAAGGTGCAATAAATGAAATTAAAAATACCCTGGAATCATATAATAGCAGATTTGAAGAGGCAGAAGAAAGGATTGGTGAGCTTGAATAAATGGCCTCTGAAAGTGAACATACAAAAGAACAGATGAAGAAAAGATTGGAAAAACTTGAATAAGATCTCAGGAAACTAAATGACAGCAAGAGACATGCAAACATACATGTCATGGGTGTCCCAGAAGGAAAAGAGAAGGGTAAAGGGGCAGAAGGAATATTTGAGGAAATAATGGTAGAAAATTTCCTAACCCGTTTGAAGGATATAGATATCCATGGCCAAGAAGCATGACGTACTCCCATCTGAAAAAATCTGAAAAGACCAACTCCAAGACACATACTAATCAGAATGTCAAATGCCAAAGACAAAGAGAATTCTGAAAGCAGCAAGAGAAAAGCAATGCAAAACATATAAGGGATACCCAATAAGATTAAGTGCCGATTTCTCATCAGAAACCATGGAGGGAAGAAGACAGTGCTATGATATGTTTCAGATACTGCAAGAGAAAAATTTTGACCCAAGAATCTTAATTCCGGCAAGATTGTCCTTCAAAAATGAGGGTGAGTTTAGAATATTCACAGATAAACAGAAACTGAGAGAGTTTGCAAGCAAGAGACCTGCTTTGCAGGAGATACTAAAGGATGTGCTACAGCCTGAAGAGAAAAGACAGGAGAGAGAGGTCTGGAAGAGAGTCTAGAAATGAAGATTATATCAATAAAAGTAATTAAAGTGTCAAAAGAGTGGTGAAAATAAAATATGACAGATAAAACCCAAATATTTAGGAATAAACTTAACCAAAGATGTAAAGCAGTTGTATTCAAAAAACTACAACTCATTGTTAAAAGAAATTTTTAAAAGTCCTAAATAACTGGAAGAACATTCCATGCTCACGGATTGGAGGACTAAATATCATTAAGATGTCAATTCTACTCAAATTGATATGCAGATTCAATATCATCCTGATAATAATTCCACCAGCATTTTTTAAATAAATGGAAAACATGATTATCAAATCTGTTTGGAAGGGTGAGGTGTCCTGAATAGCCAGAAACATCTTTAAAAGGAAAAGCAAAGTAGAAGAACTCTCATTTCTGGATCATATTACCAAAACCATACTACCAAACTACAGTGGTAAAAACAGCATGGTACTGGCATAAAGACAGACACATAGACCAATGGAAAAGAACTGATGGTTCAGAAACAGACCCTCACATTTCTGGTCAACTGGTTTTTTACTAGCCTGTCAAACCCATCCAGCTCAGGCAGAACAGTGCTGAGAAAACTGGATATCCATAGCAAAAGAAGGAAAGAGGACCCTTATCTCACACCTTATACAAAAATTAACTCAAAATGGGACAAAAACCTAAATATAAAAGCAAGAACCATAAAGCTTCTAGAAGAAAATATAGGAAAATATCTTCAAGACCTAGTGGTAGGTGGTAGATTCTTAAAGGAGATAAGAGGAGGACTGAGATGGACTACTGATATTATTATATGTATAAGTTTTAATTAGCTTTACTGTAAAAGTGTGGAAATGTACAGAGTTGATGGTAATACATTATAGTGAATAACAGCTGGTTTATAAATGGGGATGTGGCTGAAAATGGTAGTCTAGGATGTAAATGCCAATTGACAGAAAGCTAGAGAATAATCTAGGGACTGAATCGCACAGTAAACCCAGAGGTGGATGAGAATCGTGGTTGATGGTACAGATGCAAGAGTGTCCTTTGTGAGCTAGAGCAGATGTACATCAGTATTGCAGGGTGGTGGGAATGTGAAGAAGCATGGGAAAATACAACTGGAGTGACCTATGGAGTGTGGTTAACAGGAATAATGTAATATTCTTGCATCTATGCCAAAGATGTACTGTGTTGATAATGGAGGAGTATGGAAAAAGTATGCCAAATGTACGCTGTGGACCTGGTAATAATCAGATATTATTAACTCATAATCTGTACCAAATGTTCCACCACAGTGTGGTGTGTTGATAGAGGGGTATTGTTTGGGAATTCTGCACAATTGCACGATTGTTTTGTAAGTTTACAACTTCTGTCATAAAGATGCATTTAAAAATGATAGTAGGGTGGGTTGGGGGGGAAAATACACCAAATGTAAGATAACAACTATAATCAGCAGTAAGAGTTTGACAATATTCTCTCAGAACGTGTAACAAATGTCTCACGACAGTGCAAGGTGTTGGTAGAGTGTTGATGTATGGGACACCTGTGTGATGTTATGAATGTTTGCTTTTACTATACACTTATTGTTTATGTATGTTCATGTATAAATGATATAATAATAATAGGGTGGGTTGGGGGAAAATACTTTGGTTAGTAGTAATATTTTGAGGATGTTCTTTAATCATTAGTTTAAAATGTTTCACAACAATGCAAAGTATTGGTGGTCGGGTGAGGTATGGGAGCCCTGTATGATGTTATGTATGTGTGTTTTGTAAGTTCACAACCATTACTATGCACTTATTGTTCATGTATGTTTATGTATGAGTGATATACTTCAATAAATTTTTAAAAAACATATAAAGAACTCTTACAAATCAAAAAGACAGAAAACTAATAGAAAAATGAGCAAAAGACCTGAAGAGGCCCTTCAAGTAAGAGAATATCTAAATGGTCATTAAACACTTGGCAAGTGCTCAGCTTGACGACTTATCAGGGAAATGCAAAGTAAAACCACAATGTGATGCTACTACACACCTCCAGAAGGGGGGAAGAATTACAGAACCAAATGTTGAAAACTATGTGGAGGAATGTAAAATGGTGCAGCCACTGCGGAAAGCAGCTTGCTGGTTCTTCAGAAAGTTGTTTAGCATTACCATATGAAGCAGCCATCCCACCTCTAGGTATATAACCAAAAGAATTGAAAGCAGGAACAGATATTTGCACACAGATGTTCAGAGCAGCATTTTTCACAATAGCCGAAAGGTAGACTGCAACCCAGGTGTTCATCAACAGATGAATGGATAAACTAAACGTAGAATGTGCATACGATGGAATGTTATTCAGCTGTAAAAATAAACAAATATCTGATACATGCTGCAATATGGATGAACCTCAAAGACATCATGTTGAATGAAAAAAACAGACAAAAAAAGACAAGTAATGTTTGCTCTCACTTGTATGAGATAATTAGAATATGAAAATTCATAGAGTCAGAAATTAGAATACCGGTTACCAGGGGCAGGGGTGAGGGTGGGGAATGGGGAGCCGATGCTTAGTTGGTACAGAGTTTCTGTTTGGGGTGATGGAAGAGTTTTGGTAATGGACGCTGTTGATGCCAGCACAACATCATGAAAGTAATTAACACCACTGATTTGTAAACTTGAAAGTGGTAAAATGGGAAATTTTATGTTGTATATATGTTACCACAATTTAAAAAAATTTTTTTAAACCACAGAACTGTACAGTACAAAGAGTGGACCTTAATCTAAACGGTGGAATTTAGTTAATATAATTATCTTATTGATTCATCAATTGTAACACATGTACCACGGCAATCCAAAATGTTAATAACAGGGAAAACTGTGTGTATGATGGGGAAGGGGTAAATTGGAACTGTGTACTCTCTACATGGTTTTTCTGTAAACCTACAACTGCTCTGAAAAATAAAAATAAACATTCAAAACAAACTATATGAAGCAACGAAAGCTCGCGTACGCTGCTGTTTGAAGGGTAAATTGGAAGCATCGGCTAAAGCTGTACACATGAGTAACCCGTGACGCAGCAATTCCACTCCTAGGGACGTGGCCAACAGGAAGTCAGGAGCACGTGCGCTACAGGACACGGAGCGGATGTTTATGGCAGCGCTGGGAGAGCCCCACACTGGAAACAGCAGGTATTCAAAAGGAGTGAAATGGATGAATAAATGACCAATTATTTACACAGTGGACTACTAAAGAGCAATGAGAATAAACGACTCTACCCACATACAACAAAAGTGTAGATGAATCTCACACAGCTAATGCTGAGCTAAAGGGGCCAGGCACAGAAGAGTGCAATTATGATTCAGTTTTTAAAGTTCAAAAGCAGACATAATGGTTCTAATGCTATGAAGCAGTAACCAGAAGAGAGCATGATGGAGGCTATCGGGGGACTGAAACTGCTCTGGTTTCTGTTTTCGTTGTTGTCTAATCTGGGCAGGGATATGTTCAGTTTGTGAAAATTCATCAAGCCGAATACATGATTTGTACACTTTTTTCTAGGTATGTTATACATCAGTAGCAATTCACAAAAAGACTAAGTTAAAAGAACACAGACACAAAAGGCTAAATATTGTATGATTCCATTTATATTAAATATCCAGAACAGATAAATCCATAGATATAGAAGATTTGTGGTTTCCAGTGGCCAGGAGGAGAGGGAATGGGCAGTGACTGTTTAATGGGTACAGGGTTTCCTTCTGGGATAAAAATGTTCTAGAGCTAGATAGTGGTATTGGTTGCGTAAGATTGTGAATGTACTAAATACCACTTAATTGTACACTTTAAAATGGTTAAAATGGTGGAATTTTATGTTGTATGTATTTTACCACAATTAAAAATAAATAAATAAGCCAAGAAAAGGGCATCATCTCCCCTCTTTTAGAGATTAAGAAACCTACAGGTAAATGACTTGCTCATAGTCAGACCACTGGTATCTACCCATATTCTTTCTTCTCTAGGGCAGTGCTCCTCAAACAGCCATGTGCGTGAGAATCACCTGGGCATCTTTTTCGAGGGCTGATTCTGATGCGGTAGATCTGGGAGGGGGCTGAGATTCTGCTAGTCTAACAAGCATCCAGGCAGGATAGACTCCTGCTCCAGGGGCCACAGTTTGAGAAGCGGGGTGCCGATGATGACATCTCTCCTTCATCTGCAGGATTGTTGTCGACCAGAGACTGGGCACAGAGAGCTGTCTGTTTATACATCTTCCAACCAGAGTGGGAGAAAAGAAGTGCCAGCCAACCTTTCTGGAGAGTGTCTCTTCTTGGCATTGGTGAAGGGGAGAAAAACATTCAAAGATTCATTATGAAACTGGTAGCAATATTCACAGTCTTCTCCGTACATGAGAAGGAAGCCCATCTAAAGGTGTGGACAGCTCTATGGAAGCCATTTTCAGTGTGGTACCAGGTCACCGGTACCCCTTGTTGTCCAGCCTCTTTTTATACAGCCAGGTGTCATCTCAAAGGACATCATGCTCACAGCTCACAAGACAGATCTTGGGGGGGTTGGTGGATGATGTCATCTTCAGCATTAAGGGGTGAGTATTTAACTTAAATCTCTCTGCTCACTGGATGGCTTCCTCTCTAACAATACCTTGAAAGTA
>PVKH010017386.1:0-15430 GCA_004027955.1 Chaetophractus vellerosus | reverse complement strand
ATTTAAAGGAAATGGACAAATTCCTAGAAACTAACAAGCAACCTACACTGATGAAAGAGCATGAGGAAAATATGAAATAAATCCAACAAGCTCAGTGGCCTTCCATGTTGGTGAAATTTCTAGATGCCCAATGTTGTGAGGCAAGTTGAGGTAACCTTCTAAGTGATGGATAAGCTGTTGCATCTGGCCACACCTACAGCTATACAAGAGGCACTACAGCTAGTTGCTCTCTTTGGATTTATATTCCTCATTTGGCGGTGATATTTGAGCTCATTTACTGAGAGACCTGAAATGCTAGTAACTTTTAATGGAGACCAAAATGTCAGGCTTCTTAAATAAACAGCAAAATTTAACACTTGCCCATCCAGCTCTAGAAGTCTCTATTGGTATTCAACTTCTTGAATATCAATAGAGATGTGGGTTTAAAACATCTGGGCCATGCAGCTGTTGCAGGAGATATTTTTCTGTGGGGCCAGTAAGTCCTTGATCAGTTTGGTGCTACAGATGAGGCAAAGGAGATGTCCATGAAGGACAGGTAGTCAAGGGAAGGTACATGGACTGCTCCCTGAGGTGGCTGACCCTGATGGTGAGTAGAATGAGCAGGTTTCACACGAGAATTGGAAGATAGCAAAGCAATAACAGCACAAAGCAGGCAGATTTCATATCTTCATCACTAAAAAGGCCAAGAAGAATGAATTCTGTGATATTTTCATGCCCTATAACTGTTGTGGAATTAATAGTTTAGAGGGAGAGGTTAATATGCATGAAACACTAGGACTTTGAAGTTGTTGATTTATTTTCAAAGTCATTCAGTCACTCAATACATATATATGGATTGATTTACATAAAATTGTATTGAAGCATAGCATTTATACAGAACATACATAAACATTAAGTGTATAGTAAAAGATGTGAACTTACAAAGCAAAGATGAATTTCATCAAGCAGGGGTTGCAAACATCACCCCACCATTGACACCTTGCATTGTTGTAAAACACTTGTAACAAACTATGAAAGAGCATTGTCAAAATATTACTACTAACTATAGCTTATATCTTAAATTTGGTGTATTTTCCCCCCACCCACCTGAATATGAACACCGTGTACTAGTATTATACATTTGTTAGAGTTCATGAGAGACCTTTCACATATTTGTCCTGTTAACCACAGTTCTGAGGGTTTCTTTTTTTCATATAATAAAGTTTATTTTAAAAGAAATTGTAGATTACAGAAAAGTTATATAGAAAGTATAGGGGATTCCCTACCCCCCACCCCCTCTGCCTCTCACTTATTCCCCTATTAATAACATCTTACATTAGTGTGGTACATTTGTTAAAATTGATGAACATTGAATCATTGCCACTATTCAAGGCCTATAGTTTACATTAAGGTTTACCCTTTGCACTGTACAATTTTATAGGTTTTGACAAAAGTATAGTGACCTATGACTGTCATTGCAATATCATGCAAAACAATTCCAATGACCTAAAAAAGCCCTATGTTCCACCTATTCTTCCCTCCTGCTTCACTCAGAACTTCTGGTAAACACTATCTTTATCTTTATCACTATCTTCTATTGGTTCTTTATTATGACTCAGTCACTCTTCTTGGTGCTAAGGGTACAGCAGTAAAAAAATAAATACACTCTCCACTAACACATTGAGTATAGTTCATTAAAGTGAATATATAATAATAATAATAATAATAATGCAAGTAATTAATTGCAATTGTAAAAAATGCCTAAGTCTCACACTAACCATGAAAAGCAAGGTGGGGAGTGGATGTTCCTCAAGCAGTTGGGTGACCACATCCTACATGGGAGGTCCCAGTTTCAGTTCTGGGTGCCTCCTAAAGAAGACTAGCTGAGGCAATGAGCTGATGTGACAAACTTACACAATGAGCAGACAAAACTTGCAGGGAGTGATTATGGCTCAAGAGGTGGGGCACCTGCCCGCCCCCCACATGGGATATCCCAGGTTTGGTTCCTGGTGCCTTCTAAAGAAGATGAGCAGATACAATGAGCAGACAAAACAAGCAGAGACATCAAATAGACATCTGGCAGATAACAAGCAGACAGACAAAGTAGCCATCTCGGGTGGGTATGGGATAAATTTCTTGAAAATAAAATGTTAAACAAACTGAACACATAGATGAAATATTCCTTTTTAGTTCAATTTTGAAAGGTAAACAGTATAATAACTTAAGAGTGTCTCTTACTTCTTTTCTGCGGTTAGTAGTTACCTGATCTAAAATGTGTGACAAAACTGCTAAACTCAAGGCTCAGTCTTATTAAAAAAAAAAAAATCCTACACACCGAATAAAATTAATCCCATACTCCTGAAAATTTACAACAGCAATAGAGCATTGCCCTTTACTTTGCATGGTGTATTAGTCAGCCAAAGGGGTGCCTTCACAATACACCAATAATTGGTTGGTTTTTATAAAGGGTATTTTTTGGGGGTAGACACTTACAGTTACCAGGCCACAAAGTATAAGTTCTTCCCTCACCAAAGTCCATTGGCACGTGTTGGAGCAAGACAGTTGCTGATGTTTGCCAGGGTTCAGGCTTCTTGGTTTCCTGGGGCTGCATTTCTCTCCAGGATTAGTTCCTCTCTTTCCTCCAGAAGGTCAGCTGTACACTATCAGGTGAACCACTCACTTTTCTACTCCTGGGGTACTCTCTCCAACATCAGAACTGCTTTCCAAAAACTGCTTCTCAAATCTGCTCCCTCTGCGTTTTTGCCTTGCCTTTTATACTTGAGACCACACCCACTGAGGGGTGGGGCTCAGCACCCTACTAATGTGGCACAGTTAATGCCCTAATCATAACCCAATCATGCCCAGATGAATAGATCAGTTTACAAGCATGACTCAATATGAATTTTTGGAATTCATAATTATATCAAACTGTAATACATGGATTCCTATGAAGTTATTTTAGAAAAAGTATATTTGATATACATATTGATTATGAATATGATTTTAGGAAGTTTGTACATTTGTTATTTGAATTTTGGCCATGGACTCCAAATTAATATCCTGTGTTCTAATATCTTGCAAAATCTCTGGAAGTTTTACTGCCACATAATAAAAGTCCAATTGCAATGGTTCTGAATGTGTTGTAATTTTTAAAAAATAAATATAAAAAATTAAATATAATAAAAAATAAACATAAAACATTTATTTTCACTTTGAGTCATCTTCCTTGTGCTTGAAAATGGTAACTCCTCCTAGAATTTTACTAAAAGATATAAAAGTTTGAAGTAAGTAAATTTATATATCATATGTTTAGGAATAATCAGTATAGTAAAGTATTAGTTTACCCAATATAATCCATATATTGAATAATTTAAAATCAAATATCTGACAAAAATCCTGAAATTATAAAAGCTGATTCTAAAATTCAGAAATAGTTAATATTCAAAATAGATAAGCTAATCTTCTAAAAACAGTGAAGAAGTGTACACACCCTTGCAGATACTGAAGTATATTATAAAACTATGGCATTTAAAGTATTGTTGGAATAAGCAGATTGATAGATCTGAAGGCATTCTGTAAACATACCCTAAAATATATTTGGGTTTATTCTATGTTAAAGTTGATATTTCAGATCATATGAAATAACAGATTTTTCAGATATTAGGACTTCCAATCTCCATCTGTGGAAGAAGAAAATAGGAAATTCTGTCTCACCAGTCATAAAAATTATATTCCAGATGGTTGAAAGATACAATTGAATCAGGCAAAAAATGAAAACTTATTGGAGGAGCAATTAGAGGAATGCATTCATAGGATAGGGTAGAGAAAAAAAATTTAAAACACATAAAGGACATTCATAAAGAAAATTATAATAAATTTTAAACTTCTGTGTGACAAGATTCCATATGAAAACAAAAGTATTTTAAAAAGCAGCAGAACATGAGTAACTGTAACTCCTACAAATGAATAAAATAAATATAAGTAACCCAATTTTGCAAAAATGTAAAATATTGTAATAGGCAATACACAGATAGAAATTTCAATTGTTCAAAGAGCATACAAAAAATATTCAACCTCATTAGGATAAAGGCAATACAAATTAAACAATGAGATATTTTTATCATATATCATTTTCATGAATATAGAATGGAAAAACCGGTCATCATAAAAGTTTGATGATGTTTTATGAAATCTGCATGTTGTCTCTTGAAGCTGCCTTATATTCATTGTAACCTTGTTCAAATTTGAAAACAGGAAATTTTCTAAATATCTAACAATAATAGAATGTCAGTAACGTGTGATAGGTACTTACTATGGAAAGTAAGTCAGAAATTTAAATTTTGGCTCTAACTGCTACATCTAACATGAATAAATAACTAAGCAATATTACTGAGTAAAAAACATAAGGCACACAATGATAATCACAGTATAATAAACTCTATGTTAAGAAGTTACTCCAGAAAATGTCATTTAGAGTATATGCATACCTGTTTACTCTTTAATGAATAGTAAAGTTGTGGAAGGAAATATTTCCCTTTGGGAAACAAAGGGAGTGAAGGCCAAAGTGGATTTTAATGTTATACAATATTCTTATTTCTTTTTAAAAGATATCATATTTCAATATTATTTCCATAAAGTTAATTAAAAACTCCTTAAGTTTTAATATGATGTAAGAATAATACATTATATGATGAATGAAATAAAACAAAGTGAAATACAAACCATAATCCAGTGGTGCAATTCAGGGAACTGTTACAAAAATTATTCTTTTGTAGTTGTTACATTGTTTCTTCAATTACCCTTTGTAAACGTACACATAGATGCCATTCCCTAAGCCTTATATCACATGAATTTCCATTATTTGAATTCCAGATGCACATACAAGGCAGATATATTACTGCTCCCTTCCCCCTGCAAGGAGATATTTGATATAAAGAAGCAAGAAACATCTATATTTGTACCTTAATTTATATTAAAATCCATATCTCTTTTCATACCTATATCTGGATTTGATTTTAGTATCAGCATAAAATATATGTGTCTGCTTATACTTTTATAATTCTGATAATGTTTGGAGAAATCCTAAATTAATCTTTTAAATCTAATCTCTGTTATTATTGAGTACTCAAAGTTATAAATTGTTCTTTTTCACAGTTCCTGTTCCTTAATTTGCTAAACTAACAATGGCTCTTTTTATAGCTTTAATGCAAGGAAACAATAAACTTGTAGCAGGTGAGAGAAAATGCTGAATAATCAGGGTGTGCTACACAAAAGGTTAACAGGCTCTGATATGTATATGCTGAATACAAATGCCATCATATTTAAAGCTTCTGATTACCTGAAATCAACATCTTGTTGCAATAAATTCATGAAGAATATCCACACTGGACAAAATCCTGAAAGGGACATACAGGACACAAATGTTCACACTGCCTCACCCTAACCTACAAAAAGAATAAAAATAGGAAAACACAATATTTGATTTTCAGGTTCACATTGATTTCTGTAGCCTAGGGCTAGTCTTCAACTCCAAAAATATAATTTGAGGTTTTACCCACAAGGAAGGAAGGTTATCATTGTGCTTGAGGGAGCTTGAGTTAGACTAAATAGTTTCAAATATACTTAACTGTGAATAATGTTAGGCAAGTGTAATGGTTTCAGAGTTTTATTTAATTATGAATTCCAAAAATATAAATTGGATTGTTCTTGTAAACTAATCTGTTCATCTGGGCATGATTAAGTTACAATAAGGGCATTAACTGGGCCACATCAGGAGGGTGTTGGGCTAGACCCCTCGGTAGGTGTGGTCTCAAGTATAAAGGCGAGGCAGCAGATCTGAGTTGCAGAGATTTGGAGAAGCAGATTTGAGAAGCAGTTCTGATATTGGAGTGAGCCGATCTCCAGATAGTCTACAGCTGGCCTTGTGGAGAGATGCAACACATAGAGCACCTCATCGTCTACAGCTGAACTTGTGGAGGGAGCAGTAGCTAAGCCCAGAGAGAAATGCAGCCCCAGCAGGAGAGGAGCCCAAAGGCCTGAGCCCTTGCAGACATCGGCAGCCATCTTGCTCCAACATGTGGACTTTGGTATGAGAAGAAACTTATGCTTTGTGGCCTGGTAACTGTACACGTCCACCCCAAATAAATACCCTTTATAAAGACCGACCAATCTTTGGTGTATTCCAAAAGCCACACCTGTGGCTGAACAATACAGCAAGTTTCATAAATATCCAAGCTTTATTTTTGTCATCTATAAAACAGTGATAATAAAAGTACCTAACACAAGGATTTTTATGTGAATTAAATGAAATGATCCATATAAGAGCCTTGGTTAAAGATTCATGTATTCAATACATTACAATAATTCACTAAATACTAGAGCTTTAATTGTTATTTTTAAAAAGAATTATATTGTATGAATGTTTCACCATTTGTACCTCAAGGGAATCACAAGGAATAAATTTTGTTCAATGAGGCTAGCTCATTATTTTTACCACTGAATATAGGTATCTATAAAAGTTATGAAGTATTAAATATTTTGAAACTTTCCCCTAGTGCAAATCCCAAAATAAGTATTAGGGAGTGGGATTTCCCATTTCACAGATAGGAGAATTGAAATCATCTATGAAGACCACCAGTACCCTATAAAAAAGATAACTTCTCTAATATAATTAAGTATAATTGTATTCATTATTTCCAGAAAACAATAATTTTTTCCTATATTCTATTCATGAGATTTTATAGTTTTGTGTTTTTTGAAAATTTCAATAGTATGTATGGGTTCTACCTTTTTAAAAGAAATAACTATTTATTATATAATTTGAACTTCTCCAACTGTGGCTACTAAAATATCCTTCTATAATATCATCTTCAATTCAAAGCCAGGAATTATTGCAAGAAACTAAGAAACAGTAAAAGTGGAAATGGAGGTCCTGGTCTTGGTCTGCCATTACCTGTTAATGTGATTTAGGAAAAATCCTTCAAATTCATCTATTTCCTTATGGATAAAAGGAGGAATTGTGGTGTTCGTGCATTCTTCCAGATGCAAAAAATTATTTTTTAAAACAAGTGACTTACTAAATTAATTATTGACAAATTTATCAAAATTTTCAGACTTGCTCACCTAACCCAGGAACATCCAGGAAGCTAACTATAGAACTATAGAACTGGTTCAGCAATATCACATCTGTTTATATACCAGGAAGAATTGAAAACAGGGACACAGATATATACAAACACCAATGCTCATATCAGCATTATTCTTTATTGCCAAAAGTTGGAAGTAACCCAAGTGCCCATCAACAGATGAATGGACAAAAAAAATTGTGGTATATACATACAATGGAATATTACTCAGGTGTAAGAAGGAATGCAATTATTAACACATGGACAACAAGGATCAATCTTGCAGACCTTATTTTGAGTGAATGACAAATATTACACCACTTCACTGATAGGATAAGCAAATTGAGCAGACTCACAGAGCTAGAGCCTGGAAGGTAGGTTATTAGGATACAGAAAGGGAAGACAGGGTGGTTTAACAATGCTCAATCTGGGCAAAATCTATAACGTGGAAGGTTGAGCAGTGAATGGGTGTGATAGTGGTGAAGTGAAGTGTGGGAACCTTCTAATCTTCACATCTAAGAAATAGTTTGGAGGCCTGTTTTGCTGCCCACACAAAGAATTCTCCATTATTTGTTCCTGCCATTAGCATTCTTGCCTTACTCTGTTAATTAGTTATCTTAGACCTTTGCCACCACCTTATCCCCTAACAAATTACTAATTATTTCTGTAATCCTGCTAACCTATTATCAGTCTGAAATTCTTGTAAAGTTATTTATGACTCTGACATGCACTATGCCTACCTGAGCCCTTGTACCTACACCCTGATCTTTGGCTATGTGAAATAGAGAATAAAAACCATTTTGGGGATCAGCTCGAGAGCACAGCTTCTTCAGCTGTTCTCCCCCTCACATCTCTCAACTTTCTTGTTCGGAATAATTCTCTGCATCGTCACAGACTCTGATGGACATATCCCTGCAAGATTTGGCAAGGCATATTCCTGCAATGATGTGATTTGGCTCTAGGGTGCAGGAATATGAAAGGGAGTAGGGTACAGGTTTGAGTTGGACTATTAATGGAACTGGGAGAAGGATTTGAGGAAAGAAAAGATTTGGAGGAAGGAACAGTGAACTCTTGTGATTTGGAGGTCTGTGGTTAAAACTATAATGTGGGAATGTTCTTTTGCCAAATATGGCAGGGGAGGATTACTGGTTCAGGGTGTCAGGTGTGTGTTATAAGCAGAATAAGGTGCATGAGAGCATTCTTTTGTAGAATATGATAGTGTGCATCTTGTCATAGTTTGTTATCTCAGTGTGTGGAGACACACAAAATAAACAAGAAAAGGACATCTTGGGGCATCCTGCTAAGTTCTCAGTTAGAGAGACAAGAATCTCTTGAGAACATAGGCAGCACCTAATAAAAGAAAACAAATATGTCAAGCCCTCAATATTATTGCATGTAACTCTGAACCTTATTCATCAAAAATTGAAACAGTGGTTCCCATAGATATTGACAGGAGGGCGAGAGAAAAATAGAATAGATCTAACATAAAGCATTTTAGGGCATTGGAATTGTTCTGTATGATCTTTTAATGATGGATATAGATCTTTTAAATTTTTATCTAAATGTATAGAAGTGTACACCCAAAGTGTAAATGATAATGTATATTATTGACCATGGTTAGTAACAATGCTTCAATATTTGTACATCAATTGTAACAAATGAACCATACACATATAAAATGTTATTAATAGGGGAGAGTGGGAGAGGTTTGGTTATATGGGAATCCCCTATATTTTCTATGTGACTTTTCTATATCCTAAAGCTTCTTTGAAGATAAAGTGAAAAAAAACACAAAATATTTGGAAAGCATATGGAAGAAACTGTCAGTGTACATAAAATATATATTAAAGTGATGAATGACAGAATGATTCATTATTTATTTTTTTATTTTGTTTTTTCTTAACATTGCTGTTATTTTACTTTCTTGTTTTTATTTATTCACTTTTTGGCTTTGTTCTTGGGGAGGTATTGGATCATAGAAAGGTCATAAGAATGGCAGAGACCTCAGCATGGAACATGACTCCGGGGGATGAGCCTCCTGGCACCGAGGGATTGTTACTAAGTACCAACTAGAAATGCAACTGATCTCCAAAAATAGGGAGCCCATCTCCCTCCTTCCCCACTGTGCAGGTTCTCTACCCACCGACACCCCACACTACTACAGGATGAACACTCCCAAAAGACCTCGAATAAAAGGGGGAAAAGGTAAAGACAAATGACTTTACATGGATAGGGGACTTCAAAGTGAGTCTGGAGGTCATCCCAGAGGTAACGCTTATACACATCTCAGCAGGATCTCATAGACTTCCAAAGGAGATACTATCCCAAACAGTGGGGTTCCTGGGGACTCTGGAGACATGCAGGTCCTATGGTCGTGTGGATAATTCTGGAGTTTGGTGCCTTGCCAGGAAGCCCTACTTTGGAGTTTGTGCTCCTGAGAGTGACAGAGTTGGACTCAGTTATGTCTTCCCTGCACATGGCTCATCTGTCCCTTCTATTTAAACCTATACTTGGCGCTTGATTTTGTAGGTATACATCCAGAGACTTGAGTCTTTGGGCTGTCCATGTGCCAGCTGGGCCTGGAACCTCAACAGAGTTGCAACACCTAGTCTACAACTTGTTGGACTCACCCAAGAAAACTGACAGGGAGCTGATGATGGAAAATGGCTGACCCAGGGAACAAAGATAGTCTGCAGCTGCAGGCAGGATAGTCCCATCCATATTCCCCATGTGATATAGGCCCCATTTCAAATGGAGGTGGAGTGGAAGTCACCACCCCAGAATCCTAGGGATTGGGGAAAGAGCTATGAACTAGAGTAGACTTACAGATATTCTACTATAGACATATTGTGATTCTAGCAAGGGAAGAAATTACAACATTGATGTGGAGCCAGGGGCCACTGGAGCCTGTGGGGCAGGGTGAATGGAAAAACTGTTGTAATATGGGGACTTTTTTGCAACTTGGGAATAGCCCTGAGTGGCATTGCAACAATAGATGTAGGCCATTTTATATCATCACATAACATGCAGAACTGTGTGGGAGATAGTGTATACTACAATGTGAACTATGATCAGTGTTGAATGGCAAAGCCCCAGGATGCATTTATCAACAGAAGTGAATGTGCCACACTAATGAAAGGTGTCTTTGTGGGAGGGTGCGGGAGGTGTGGAGAGTGGGACATATGGGAATCCCTATGTTTTTGTGTAAAATTTATATAATCTAATTATATTTTTAAAAATAATAATAGAAATGATATGATTTTTAAAAGAGTGGCAGAGAAGGATCACTGGTGTTGGGTGTCAGAGATGGGATGTGTGGGGAGGGTGCACCTGAGGATGCTTCTATGGCATATGAATATGTTCAAGTGATCATGGTGCATTGTCTTGGTGGGTGGAGACCCACACAATAGCCAAAAAATATTGAATTCTATCCTGGGAAATCCTGCTATATTCTCTACTAGAGCAGCAAGAATCCCCTAAGTACATGGGCTGTGCTTAGGGTAGGGGAAGTGACCATTATACCATACCTTTGATATTGATGGTTGTACTTAGGAACCCTTACTTGTCAAATTCTACCTAAGCCTACTATTATATATGGCCTATTAGTTACCTCCTGAAAGCACCCTTGTTTCTCAAATGTGACCTCTCTCTAAGCCAAACTCAACATATAAAAACACTACCTTTCCCCAGACATGGGACATGACTCCTGTGGATGATCCTCCCTGGCCCTGAAGGATTATTACCAAACTCTGACTAGCAATGAATCTGGGAAATACCTTGAAAAAAGGGGGAAATATTAAATACAAATGAGTTTTTATGACTAAGAAAATTTAAAATATGTTGGGAGGTTATTAGAAATGTTATGATAATACATGGCTAAGCAAGATCTAATTGAGTGCTACAGTAAAACTTGCCTCAAAAACTGGGTCTCCTGAGGGCTTTAGAGACATCTAGACACTATAGGAAAGGCAGACAATTTCAAGAATTCAGCTTTACTGTGGGATATATACTCCCCAATTTAACAGAGTTAAATTCATTTATAATTTCCCTACATAGGGTTTTTTCTGCTGCTTTAATTTGAACATATAATTAGGACTACATTTAATAAATATATGTCCCAGAGACTTAAATCTTCAGTTTGTTCATATTACTTTTCAGCCCTGAATCCCAGCAGAGTTGTAACACCTACTCTCCAGTTCATCAGACCAACCCAGGTCAATTAACAAAAGGATGATGATGGACAAGAGCCATCCCAGGAAACAGAGAGAGTCTGCAACTGAAAGGGATACAGTTCCATCCATATGGCCCATAGGACATAAGCATTCTGTCAGTTGGAGACAGGGTGGGCATCACCAACTCAAAATTCTCAAGAATGAGGAAAAATCAAACATCAGGGGAGAAAGCAATTGTGGATTACAGCAGAGTTATTATTTTAGCCATGGAAGAACTTGTATCATTGGCATAAAGGCAGGGGTCACCTGAGGTTCTGATGGGAGGGAGAGGGAAGAATAGATACAACATTTGGGCAGTTTTGGGACATTGGAATTTTCCTGCATGACATTGCAATGACAGATATAAGTCCTTATACATTTTGTAAAAAAAACATAAAAATGTGTGAGGCAAAGTGTAAACTATAAAGTACTCTATAGTCCTTGGTTAGCATAATGCTTCAATATGACTCCATCGATTGTAAGAAATGTACCACAAAAGAAATATTTTGTTAATATGGGAAAGTGCAGGAGGGGGAGATGATGGGTTACATGGGATTCCTCTATTTTTTTATTTTGAAATTTTTAAAAGTTACTTAGATTTCATAAATGTTGCATAACAAATATAGATGCGAAATCTGATTTCTGAATTCTCAATTCAGTTCCATCGGTCAATGTGTCTGTCTTTAAGCTAGTACCATGCTCTTTTTATCACTGTAGCTAAGTAATATGCTTTAAAATCAGGAAGTGAGAGTCCTCAAATTTTGTTCTTTTTAAAGATATTTTTGGTTATCCAAGACCCCTTTCTCTTCTATATAAATTTGATTATTGGCATTTTCATTTCTTCAGAAAGGGCTGTAGGGAATTAGCATCTTAACTATATTCTTCCAATCTATGAACAGAGAATATCCTTCCATTTACCCAAGTATTCTTCAGTTTCTAAAGCAATGATTTGTAGTGCTCTGAATACAGGTCCTTTATGTCCTTGCTTAAGTTTATTTCTAAATAGTTGATCATTTCAGTCGCTATTATACTTTTTTCTTCTTATTCTATTTCCTTGCTGTTGTCTACATTCCCTTGAAGGAAAAAAATTAGGGCCAGTGAAAGCAAAAGAGGTAATTAAAGAAAAAGGATAATAGTTATAATAATAGTAAAAGTTAGAAGAGGAAACTTATAAGACCTTGGAAAGTTAATATTTTACTCATGTAAGCAGTGTAGAGTAATAGAAATTAAAAAGTGGAGTAACAAAAATGAAATGGCAAAATGAATAGAGAAAAATGTTTAGAACAAATTAAAAGGCATGAGGAGAGAGGGAAAGAGAAAAGAAAAGACCTAAAGAAAAAAGTTAATAAAAGAAAGAAAACAGCAAAGACAAGATAGAAATAAATACCAGAAAAATTGAGGACTAAACAAAGAGAGGTGGGATGTAAGAACAACAACATTAAGTGGAGGATAGAAAGATGAAGGAAGAAAAGAGATAGCAATGGTAGACAAAATTAGTATACACAGAAAAGGGGAAATTAAGAAAGAGGAAACACAGCAAACAAAAAACAAACAAGCAGCACCTTGAGCAAGTTATCCCTTGTCATTTTCCCTCAAGATCAATGCCCTGAAGCCTCCTGCTCTGTGGGTTCCCAAAACAGCTCTCTCAGGCAGGATCTTGACACTACTCAGCTGCTATTTGTGAGAGAAATGATGAGTGCCCTTTTAAACTGATGCCATCTTGCCGCTTCTCCCTCAGTCACTATTATGAATGGAATTTATTTCCCCTGATTTTCACCGATGGTTGCTTATCAGAAGTGTGTAGAAATGATTTTCATTTATACAACATATTAATCTTGTATCCCACCACATTGCAAAGGTCGTCTACTACTTCTATTAGATTTCTTGTGGATTTTTCAGGATTTTGCAGATAGAATATTATATCATCAGTGAAGAGTGAAAATTTTACTTCCTCTTTTCCTATTTGGATGCTTTAATTTCTTTATCTAGCCTGATTGCTCTACCTAGAATGTCTAGCAAAATATTGACTAACAATGGTGACAGTTAAAATATTGACTAACAATGGGCATCCTTGTCTTGCCTTTCATTGTTGAGTGAAGTGCTAGGTGTTGGCTTTTCATATATGCACTTTACCATATTGAGAAAGCTTCTTTCTATTCCTATCTTTTGGAGAGTTCTTATCAATAAAGGGTGCTGTATTTTGTCAAATGCCTTTTGTACATCAATCAAGAGGATCAGGTAATTTTTCTTCTTTGATTTATCAGTGTGCTTTATTATACTGATTGATTTTCTTGTGATGAGCTGCCCTTGCATACCTGGGGTAAAACCCACTTGATAGTCATGTATAATTCTTTTAATGTACTTATGGATTTAGTATGAAATTATTTTGTTGAGGATTTTTACATCTATATACATTAGAGATATTGGTCTCTAATTTTCAATTTTTGCAGTATCTTTATCTAATTTTGGTATCAGGGTGCTTTTGGGTTCATAGAATCAGATGGTAACTTTGTTTCCTGTTCAGTTTTTTGGAAGACTATGAGTAAGATTGGTATTAGATCCTCTTTTAATGCTTTGTAGAATTCAACTGTGAAGCCAACTGTTCCTGAGCTTTTTATCTTTGGAATGATTTTAATTATATTTCAATTGCTTCACTTTTGACTGATTTGTGGAGGTTTTCTATTTTTTCTGGAGTCAATGCAGTCAGTTTTTGTGTTTCTAGGAATTTATCCATCTCATCCACATTGTCTGTTTTTTTTTGGTATATGGTTATTTATGGTGTCCACATATGATTTCTTATTTCTGTGGGATCAGTGGTAACGTTCCCACTCTCATTTCTGATTTTATTTACTTGCTTTTCTCTGTTTTTTTTCTTCACCAGTGTAGATAAGTGTTTTTTATTTTGCTGATCTTCTCAAAACATTTGGTTTTGTTGATTCTCTTTATTGTCTTTGGTTGTTGTTGTTCTTTTTTTTTTTCTCAGTCACAAATGTTATTATTCTTTAGATTTTTTTTACAATTATTTCCCTTTGTGCAAATGAGGCTTATTTTTATGTATACTTTTGTTTTTACATACTATTTTTGCTTCCTTTATTTTATTTTATTTTATTTTATTTATTTTTTAAATGATTTTTATTTATTTTTTATATATCTATATACATTTTTAGGATACAATGATTAAACAAATGTTACACAGAGATTCCAGGAGTACCCATATGCCACACCCCAACCCCTCCCACAACCCCCCACATGCACATCCCTAAGTGTGGCATAACACCTCTGATAGTTACACACATTTTGGGGCTTGGCTATCAGATATAGATCACAGTTCAGGCCATAGACAACCCTCTCTTATTTACAGTTCATGAATGTAACTGTCATACAAACTGGTCATACAAACTGTCCTACATCCTCCATTGCAGCATCATCCATGACAATTCCCAGGTCCCACCACCACCCCAAAAATCAAACAAACAAACAAAAAACAAACAGAAAAAACTGCATTACAATTGCTCTTCCCTCACCCTGCTCCCAAAGAGTCCAATGACCCTGGCTCCAAATAATTTTGCAATTTCTTGCATTGCATACATCATAAGTCTATATCAGGACTCCAACAAGTGCATTCTAGTCCATAGTTGTTCCACCAATCTTGAGAAGTCTGGAATGGTAATGTCCTCTCCACAATGGAAGGGATTCTCCTGCCTGCAACTGCAGGCTCTCTGGATTCCCCTGAATAGCTGTCTTCCATTCTCAACTCCCAACTAGGTGTCCTGGTTGAGTCCATTGAGTTGTAGCATAGGAGTTGCAGGTCCCCAGAGTTCTGGACCCGGTTGGCTTATGGTCAGCATGTAGTCTCAGTTCTATGGAAGTACACCTAAAACTCTGGCATCAAATATAGGTTTGAATAGAAGAGACAATTGGACCATGTGCAATGTAGACATATTTTGGTCAGTTTCTATCACTCTCAGGAGCAAGAATTCCAAGTTAGGGCCCACTAGTAAGGCACCAAACTCTGGGATTATCTGCCCTGGTATAGGACCTGGATATCTTCAAAGACCTCTGGTGGCCCTCTGTTTGGGGTGATTTCCATATTGGAAGTCTAGGAGGTCCTACTGG
>PVKH010017385.1:0-15433 GCA_004027955.1 Chaetophractus vellerosus | reverse complement strand
TTTTTTTTTTTTTTTTTTTAGGTGCAATACCCAGGGTGGGTTTTTACTGGAGTCCTTTTATTTTTTATTTTTAATTAATTAATTAATTAATTAATTAAAATTTTTAGGCTACATTGATTACATAAATGTTACACAGAAATTTTAGGAGTACCCATATGCCCCACCTCCCACACCTCCCACAACCTCCCACATATACATCCTTCATCAGTGTGGCACAACACCTGTAAAAGATATACACATTTTGGGGTTTTGCCATCAAGCATGGACCACAGTTCAGACTGTAGACCACCCTCTCTTCCACACAGTTCTGCATGATACATGATGATATAAAATGGCCTATATCCTTCATTGCAACATCACCCAAGACAATTCCCAAGTCCCCAAAAAGCCCCCGTATTACAATTGCCCTTCCCTCTCCCTGCCCCCAAGCATCCAGTGGCCCCTGGCTCCACATAATTTTGTAATTTCTTCCATTGCGTGAATCACAATAGTGTCTTAACTGGAATTCCTGCTTACACTATTTTCTTCTCTCAATCTGTTCTTCACTGAGAAACCAAAATAATATTTTAAAAGTGTAAATCACTTTATGTTACTCCTCTGACTAAACTTTCCAATTGGTATTTATTAATACTTAGAATAAAAGTTAAACTCCTGATAATGTTCAACAATTTTGGGTTAAGTGTTTTATATGAGAGGTTCACAGCAACAGTGAGGTAGAGAAAGGAGCATGGGATTTATGTTAAAGCCGATATTTCTATAGAGCACACAGCTTTTTGGGAAGTGGAGGAATGTTGGTTTTGGTTGCTTCTAGAAATTATAGAGGGACAAGTCTCCTGTCCTTTTGATTCTCCTGGCTCCTTCCTGGTCTTTGGATGATGATAATCCATTATAAGATGCAAGAGGTACATGCAGAAAAGAGCACAAACAAGATGAGAGGGTACAAGAAAGCTGTGTGAACAGGGAACCCCGACTCCCAGTGTACCTACCACAGTAGTACCAGTGTCCACCCATCATCTCATTGTTAGGGTTTATGGGGGACCCTGCACAACTTACAGTAGGTACAGGGAAAAACTTGAGTTTGCTTTACAGATGGGTCAGCTTGGTGTGGAGGTATAGGTAAAATATGGACAGCAGGAGTACTACAACTCACTCAAGGATGCTTAGAAAAACAGTGGTAAGAGAAATACCTCCCAATTGGGCAGAGGTTTTGGTGATGCACCTAGACCTCTAATTAGTGTGTAAAGGGAAGTGACCCACGGTCAGAATATGTAGGCTCTTGGACAGTGACATAGAAAGATTAGATCATTTACAAGGCATATAAAGTTATAAGGATGGATATATAGGAGTGGGAATGAGGTGTGAGGATCTTGCATGTTAATGCCCACTAGCAATGCCCATAGAAGGGGCGCTAAACAACCAAGTACAAATGGAGCTATTATGTCAGCACTGCAGTGCTGGCTGATGTCACCTGGCCAGTCTCTCTAATCAACCACTACAGTGCTGACAGAATAAACACATGAATGAAGGCCCATGGTGGTAGAACATTGGGACAGCCTGCTAAAGACAGTGCTAATGGGCAAACTTGGAGCCAGTATTCTGAGAGAATGTGGTGCTACCTTCCAGAAATGCAATTAACCAAAGAGTTTTACGTGCTGCTGTGTCCTCAAGCCCTTTGCCTCAGGAGGCTCTTGATTTAGAGTGACTTCATCACAATTTTCTAAGTCCCCCCTCCAGTATTTGGGACAATTCAGGGCTGAAAGTGCTATCTGGACAGGGCAGCCTGAGCCTGGGCTTGGTCACATAAGTTCCAATTGCTGGAAGTAACAACCTGAAAATATTTTAAATATCCTTTCAGTGGCTGGGATTGTCTAATGTCAGCAGTACAATTCAATCTGAGAAAGGAGCCCAGAACCCTCCCACATAGGCCTCAGTCTCTGTTTTTCCCCTTTAGAGCACTGTCCAAACCTCTTTCTTCCTGCCCCCTGCTGCGGTCACCCAGGGCACACACCCCATTACTTCCACAGGCTCTATTCCAAGTACTTATTAAGGATTAATATTTGTGAAGGGAAGGGGAAGGAAGCAGGTTTGGACAAAGGAAGAATTGTAACTGCAATGCAGGTGGGGCATTGTTTTTAGTGCCAATCACTACCAATAGTTTTATTTATTATTTATTTATTTAAGAAGTATAGAGTTTACAGAAAAATCATGCATAAAATACAGGGTTCCCATATATCACCCTATTAACAACTTGCATTGGTGTGGTGTATTTGTTACAATAGAGAAAAGCTCATTTTTATACTTATACTATCAGCTATAGTCCATGGTTAAATTAGCGTTCACTGTTTGTGTTGTGAAGTTTTATGGATTTTTAAAATTCTTATTTTTATTCTAGCAACATTATATAACCTAAATTTCTCCTTTTAACCACATTCAAATATCCAATTTAGTGCTTTAAATTACATTCACATTATTGTGCTACTATCACCACTATCCATTACCAAAACTTTTTCATTGTCCCAAGGAGATTTTAAGCCTAAACTTCCTATTCCTTACCCTGTCCTTATTCCTTACCCTTTCCCCTGGTAAATAATATTCTTTATTCTGACTCCATGACTTTGCCTATTCTAATTATTTTTTAGCAGTTCAATTATATAATATTTATCCTTTTGTGTATGACTTATTTCACTCAATGTGATGTCTTCAAGGTTCATCCATGCTGTTGCATATATCAGAACTTCATTCCTTTTCATGGCTGAATAATATCCCATTATATCTATAATATAACACATTTGTTCATTTACTGGTTGATGAACACTTGCATTTCTTTCATCTTTTGGCAATTGTGAATTAAGCCTCTATGAACATTGATGTGCAAATATCTGTTTGAGTCCCTGCTTTGGGGTGTATACCTAGAAGTGGGATTGCTGGGTCATAAAATAATTCTATAAATAACTTTCTGAGGATCTGCCAAACTGTCTCTGCAGCAGCTAAACCATTTTACCTTCCCACTAGCCATGAATGAGGGTTACTATTTCTCCACATCCTCTCCAACACTTGTAATTTTTTTTTTTAAATCGCCATTCTATTGGGTATGAAATGGTATCACACTGTAGTTTTGATTTGCATTTCTCTAATGCCCAATGATTTTGAGCTTCCTTTAATGTACTTATTGGCCATTTGTATATTTTCTTTGGAGAAATATCTATGTAACTATTTTGCCCATTTTTAAATTAGGTTGTTTGTCTTTTTGTTGTTGAGTTAAAGGATTTCTTTCTTTATTCTGGATATTAAATCCTTATTGGATATGTGATTTGTAAGTATTTTCTCCTGTTGCACAGGTTGTCATTTTACTTTCATGATAAAGTCCTTTGAGGCACAAAAAATTTTAAATTTTGATGACATCCCATTTATCTAATATTTCTTTTGTTGCCTATGCCTTGGGTTTAAAGTCTAGGAAACCATTATCTAACACAAGGTCCTAAATATGTTCCCTACGTTTTCTTCCAGGAGTTTGATAGTTCTGGTTCTTATATTTAGGTCTTTGATCCATTCTGAATTGATTTTTTATGCACAGTGTGAGGTAGAGGCCCACCTTCATTATTTTGCATATGGAGATCCAGCTTTTCCAGGACCATTTGTTGAAGGACTATTCTTTTTTTTTTTAAGATTTTAAAAATTTATTTATCCCCCCCCCCATTGTTTGCTCATCTTCTTTTTAGAAGGCATGGGGAACTGAACCAAGGACCTCCCATGTGGGAAGGTGCTGCTCAATCACATGAGCCACCTCAGCTCCCTGAAGGACTATTCTTTACCACCTGAGTGGACATTGCCCCCTAGTCAAAAATCAGTTGGCCATAAATGTAAGGGTTGATTTCTGAACTTTCAATTTGATTCCATTTGTCTATATGTCAGTCCTTGTGCTGGTATCATGCTTTGATTATTGTGGCTTTACAATAAGTTTTAAGATTGGGAAATATGAGTCCTCCAACTTCATTATTCTTTTTCAAAATGGCTTTAGCTATCGAGAGTCCCTTATACTTCCACATAAATTTGATGATTGATTCTTCCTTTACTGCAAAGAAGGTTGTTGGAATTTTGATTGTGCTTGCATTGACTCTATATATTGTTTTGGGTAGGATTGATATCTTAATAATATCTAGTCTTCCAATCCATGAACATGGAATATCCTTCCATTTATTTAGACTGTTGATTTCTTTTGACATCTTTTTATAGTTTTTCATGTACAATTCAATTATATCTGGTTTAGTTTGCTAAAGGCTGCTGATGCAAAATACCAGAAATGGGTTGGCTTTTATAGTGGGAATTTATTAGGGTAAAAGCTTACAGTTCTGAGGCTGTGAAAATGTCTACATAAAGGCATTGTCAGAGATGCTTTCTCACAAAAAGTTGGCTGCTGGCAATCCTGGACTATTGCCATGTGGCAAAGCACAATGGCGGCTGGTCTCTGCAAGGTCTCTACCTTCCCCTCCAGGCTCACTTTCTCTCTGGGGTCAGCTGTGGGCAATCAGACACAGCTTGTCTCTCTTTCCTCTCTGGGTCTCATTGTTTCAGATTTTGTCTACTTGACTGATTCCAGCCTCTGGCCTCTCTCTCAGCCTCCCAGGGTTTCTCTGTCTTTCTGCAGCTACAGGCAATCCGGGAGTCCTTTCTCACATGGCAGAAAAAAAAATGGCAGTTCTTCCTCTCCTGTCTCCTCCATTTATATTAGGACTCCAGTAAATCATTAAGATCAACCCTGGTTCCCGTAGTCTAACCAAAGGCCCTTTCTACAATGGGTTTACAGGCTCAGAAATGGTTTTGCTTTAAGAACAGGATTTTCTGGGGTCCACAAAAGACTCAAACCAGGATCACACATCCTTGGTTAGACTGATTCTTAGACACTTGATTCTTTTTCTTCCTATAGTGAATGGAAAAAGTTTTCTTGATTTCTACTTCTGATTGTTTATTGCTTGTGTATAGAAACACTTCAGGTTTTTGGGTGTTGATCTTTTACCCTGTGACTTTGCTGAATTCTAAGGGCTTTGTTGTGGAATTTTCAAGATTTTCTGTATATAGGATCATGTGATCTGCAAGTAGGAAACACATTACTTCTTCATTTTCTATTTGGATGCCTTTAATTATTTTTTTCTGGCTAGAAATTCCAGTACAATGTTGAATAATAATCATGATGGTGGGTACCCTTGCCTTGTTCCTGATCTCAGAGGGAAAACATTTAATATTTCACCACTAAGTATGATGTTAGCTGTGGGTTTTTCATATATGTACTTTATCATGGTTGAGGAAGTTTCCTTCTATTCCTAGTTTTCTAAGTGTTTCATCAAGAAGAGGTGCTGGGTTTTGCCAAATGGCTTTTCTTTATCAATTGAGATGAGCACATGTTTTTTCTTTCATTCTGTTAATGTGGTATATCATGTTAATTGATTTTCTTATGTTGAACTACCCTTGAATACCTGGGCTATATCCCACTTGATCATGTTGTATAATTCTTTTAATGTGCTATGGGATTCAGGTTGCTAGTATTTTGAGGAGGGTTTTTTGTATCTGAATTCATAAGCAGTATTAGTCTGTGTAGCAGTTTGATATTGTTTATGAATTCCCAAAATAGATATTGGATTATGTTTGTAAACTGGTTTGTTCCTCTGGGCATATTAGATTATATTGGATTCAGAGGTTTCACTTTTACTTGATTAAATAATGATTAAGGCTTTGACTGGGCCACATCAGTAGGATATTTAGTCTCCACCCCTTTGGTGGGCAGGGACTCACAGAATTTTGAGCTGGAGACTGGGAAGTAAACAGACAGGAGAAGAACACAGAGGAATAGAGACACCTCCAAGACCCAGCAGAGACCCCAGGAAGAGAGATGAGCCTTTCATCTGATGGTTCACTGATAGCCTTATGGAGTGAGCAGATCAGCTGAGCGTGAAGGTAATTGAGAGAGCGACAAAGCCTAGAGATCCTGATAGTCTACAGCTGACCTTTGGAGAAAACAAAGCAGCTAAGCCCAAAGAGAAATGAGGCCTAGGAGAGAAATAAGACTTATCCAAGCCTACAGCTGATATTGGAAGAATCTGGGGCCACAGAGCCTTATGAGGAAGAGGAAGGCTGAACATTGGCACCTATCTTGCTCCAACACATGGCAACAGACTTTGGTGAGGGAAGTAACTTATGCTTTATGGACTGGTAACTCTAAGCTTCTACCCCAAATAAATACCCTTTATAAAAGTGAGCAGACTTCTGGTATTTTGCAACAGCACCCCTTTGGCTGACTAATACAGTCTAACTTTTTTCTTGTGATATCACTATCTGGGTTTGGTGTGAGCATGATGTTAGCCTTGTAGAAATAATTAGCGTGTGTTCCTGACTCTTCAATTTTTTGGAAGATTTTAAGCAGGATTGGTGTTAATTCTTCTTGGAATTTTTGGTAAAATTCCCCCATGAATCCATCTGGTCCTGGGCTTGTCTTTCTTGGGTTGTTTTGATGACTGATTCAATCTCTTTGCTAGTAATTGGTTTGTTGAGACCTTCTATTTCTTCTTGAGTCAATGCAGGTGGTTTGTGTGTATCTAGGAATTTGTCCATTTCATCTAGGTTTTCTAATTTATTGGCATACAATTGCTCATATTATCCTCTTATAGTGCTTTTTATTTCAGCAGGATCAGTAGTAATGTCCCCTTTTCATATCTGAATTTAGTTATTTGTGTCTTTTGTCTTTTTTGCTTCATGTTCTAGCTAAATATTTGTCAATTTTATTGATCTTTTGAAAGATTATTAATTCTCTCTTTTTTATTCTCTATTCAGTGATCTCTGCTGGAATCTTTGTTCTTTCCTTCCTTCTGCTTGCTTTGGGTTTCATTTGCTTTTCTTTTTTTAGTTCTTCCAGTTTTGAGGTTAGGTGCCTGATTTTAAATCTTTCTTCTTTTTAATGTAAGCATTTAGAGATATAAATTTAACTTTAAGCCCTGCCTTTGCAGCATCCCATAAGTTTTGATATGTTGTATTATCCTTTTTATTTTCCTTTAGATAATCCCTACTTCCCCTAGTGATTTCCTCTTTAACTCGTTTATTGTTTAAGAGTATGTTCTTGTTTGAGTCTTTTGTGGACACCAGAAAATAATGTTCTTCAGCTAACTCATTTCTATGTGTGTGAGCCTATTGTACATGGGATCTTTTGATTAGATTCTATCAAGGGAGCTTTTAATTAGGTGACTTTTGATTAGATCACTTCAGTTAAGGACTTTTGATTAGATTGTGGGATCCAGGTTAAGTCCTAATCCTTTTACTGGAGTTTTATATAAATGGAACACAGAGAAAAATAACTTCCATTTGTACCCTGCCATGTGAGAGAGGACTCCGGGATCACCTACAGCCACAGAAAGACAGAGAAACCCAGAGAGACTGAGAAGCTGGAGAGTAGAATCAATGGAGTGGCCTGAAGCTAAAAGATGAGGCCTGGGGAGAGACAAGCCATATGCCTGATCTCTTACAGCTGAGCTTGGGGAGTAAGTGAGCCTGAGGAAACACACATAGACTGGCCACCATTTTCCCTTGCCATGTGGCAGGAGTCCAGTATTGCCAGCAGCTGAACTTCGGTGAGACAGTATCTCTGATGATGCCTTAATTTGGACATTTTCCCAGACTCAGAACTGTAAGCTTTTAACCTAATAAATTCCCACTATAAAAACCAACCCATTTCTGTTATTTTTGAATTGGCAGCTTTTAGCAAACTAAAATAGTACATTAATTTCCACATATTTGTGAATTTTCCATTTCTTCCTCAGTTATTGACTTCCAACGTCATTCCATTCTTGTCAGAAAAGATACATTGTATGATATCTATATTTTTGCTTTAATTGAGACTTGTTTTGTGACCTAAGATATGATCTATTCTGGAGAATGATATATATGTCCTCGAGGAAATGTGTGTTCTATTGTTTTTGGTGAAGTGGTCTGTATATGTCTGTTAGTCTAGTTGGTTTAAAGTATCATTCTAGTCTTACATTTCCTTATTGATATTCTGTCTAGATCTTCTATCCATTATAGAAAGTCATGTATTAAAGACTTATCCTATTAATGGAGAACTATCAATTTCCTCCTACAAATCTGTCAGTATTTGCTTCATATATTTTGGGACTCTGCAATGAGGTGCATATAATTGTTACATCTTTTTGTTGAATAGACCCTTTATGAGTATATAATGACCATCTTTGTGCCCCATAACAGCTATTGACTTGAATCTATTTCATCTGATATTCATATAGCTACCCTGACTTTCTTTTGGATATTACTCACATGGAATATTTTCTCCCATTCTTTCACTTTCAACCTACTTATGCCTTTGAATACAAGGTGAGTCTCTTGTAGACATCATATACATGAGTCATGCTTTTTTATCCATTCTGCCATTCTCTGCCTTTTGACTGGAGAGTTTAATCCATTTACATTTAATGTGACTACTGATAATGTAGCATTTTCTTCTGTCATTTTGCTGTTTAGTCTTTGTATGTTTTATACTGTTTTTGACCCTCATTTCTTCCATTTATGTCTACTTTCATATTTAATTTATTTTATTTTTTGTATTGTAACATACTGAATCCTTTTTTACTTCTATACGACTATATTTTTCATATATTTTTCTTGTGGCCACCATGGCATTAAAATTTAACATCCTAAATATATAACAATCATATTTGATCTGATACCAACTTGACTTCAATAGCATACACATACAGTTTTCCTATACCTCTTTAACCTCCCACCTTTTTAATATTTGTTACCACATATATCTTTGTAAATTGTATGTCCAAAACCATATATTTATTATTATTTTTTATGCATTTGCATTTTAGCACCTATAGGAATAATAAGTGGAGTTGCATACCAAAAAATACAATATAAGAGTACTGACATTTTTAATTACCCAAATGATTACCTTTAGTGGAGGTCTTTATATCTTTATGCTACTTTGATCTGCTGTAGTATAAACAGGCATGTTTGTCTCATGTCTGTTCCTTTCAATATGAAGAACTCCCTTTATCAATTGCTGGTAGGGGAGATTTAGTGGTGATGAACTCCCTCAGACTTGTTTATCTGGGAATTTCTTAATTTCACCCTCAATTTTGAAAGACAGTCTTGCCAGATATAAAATTCTTGGTTGGAAATTGTTTTCTAACAGCCCAGTTGCTATCTGCCTCCATGGTTTCTGGTGGGAAATCAGCACTTAATCTAATTGGGACTTTGTTGTACATAACATGTTGCTTTTTTCTGTCAGCTTTCAGAATACTCTCCTTGTCTTTTTCATTCTCCAATTTGATCAGTATGTGATGGGGCATTTTTTTTTGAAGTTTATCCTATTTGATATTCTGTGGTTTTCTTGGGTGTGTATAGTTATGTTTTCTGCCAAGTTTGGGGAGTTTTCTGTCATTTTTTGGAATATTCTTTCTTCCCCTTTCTCTCTTTCTTCTCCTTCTGGGACTCCTATAATGCTTATATTGGTATGCTTGATGCTATCCCAGAGGTCCCTTAAGGTATTTTCACTTTTTATAATTCTCTTTTTTTCTCCTCATCCTGAATCATTTCAGTTTTCTTTTCTTTGAGCTCACTGATTCTTTCTTCTGCCCACTCCAATAAGTTGTCGAAACCCTCCAGGCAATTTTTTCATTTCAGTGACTGTGGTCTTCAACTCCAGTAGCTCTGTTTCATTCTTTTAGAAAATTTCTATCTATAAAGATTCTTATATTGTTCCACCGTCCTTCTGCTGCCTTTCCCTTCTATTCTCCCTCTGGGATCACTATAATGTATATGTTCATGCATTTCATGTTGTCATTCAATTCCCTGAGTCCCTGATGAATTTTTTTTTCTATTTTTTTTATATATCTGTTCTACTATCTGTGCAATTTCAGATGTACTGTATTAGAGCCACTAATTCTTTCCCCAGCCTGTTCAAATCTGCTGTTTTGTGCTTAAAGCCTATTTTCAATTTCTTGCATTGTGCCATTCATCACCATCATACCTGTTATCTTTTTAGGTATGTTTACAATTTCTTCTATATGTTGCCCCAGTGTCTTTTTGTTACCTATTTTTTATTTAAAATTTTTTTAACAAATCAATTTTATTGGTACATATTAATAAAACATAAATCTATCCAAAGTGTACAACCAATGGTATTCGGTGTAACCACATATTTGTACATTTGTCACTTCAATTATTCTTAGAGCACTCTCATTATTCCAATAATAATAATAATAATAATAATAATAATAATAAACAAAACAAACAAAACTCATCATCTCTCAGTCTCTATATGCTTCCCCTAACATACAAAACTGCTATTCTTTACCCCTCTGTCTAGTATATCTGTATTTATATTTTGTAAAAACAGTCTTATATATGCAATATCACACATATTTCTGTTTTACATGAGGCTTTACTGTCATGTACAGTACCATGTTACAGTTTTTACCTTTCCTTCTAGTAATATATGGGACCTTAGACTTGCCTTTTCAACCATTGTCATACCAATACAATAGCACTGCTAGTTACAATCACCATGATATGCTTTCACCATTTCATATAGCATTGTAATTTTGATTTGCATTTCCCTAATCACTAGTGATATTGAACATTTTTTATGTGTTTCTTCACCATTCATATTTCTTCTGTAAACAATTTTCTTTTCAAGTCTATTGCCCATTTTTAAATTGGGTTGTTTATCTTTTTATTGTTGAGTTGTATGATTTCTTTGTATATCATGGATATTAAACTCTTATTGGATGTGTAATTGTCAAATATTTTCTCCCATTGAGTCAGCTGCCTTTTTGCCCTTTTGACAGAGGACTTTGAGGTACAAAAGTGTTGAATTTTCATGAGGTCCCATTTATCTATTTTCTGTCTTCTAAATCACTAGTTCTGTCTTCGAGCATTTTAAATCTGCTCTTATGTGCCTCTAGCGTATTTTTAATCTCACCCATCATGTCTTTCATTCCCACAGGCTGTTACTTTTCATAGCAGGGTTTTACATTGTTCTTTATGCTTACCCAGAGTCTTCTTAATATCCTTTATTTCTTTAATCATATTTTCTTTAAATTCTTTGAACTTATTTAGGAGAGTTGTGTGATTATCACTCATTAATTGTCTTAAATCCTGTATCTCTTCAGGATATTTGGTTAGTTCTTTTGTCTGGGCCATCTCTTCCTGTTTCCTAGTATGGCTTGTAATTTTTTGCTGATGTCTAGGCATCTGAATAAGTTGGTGTATTTACTCTGATGGCTGATTTCTCTCTCCTGCCTATTTTTTTCACAGTTCTTCTTTGATATTTGGTTCAACTTATTCTAAGTCTTTAAAATTGCCCAGCTTAAGTTTTCAAAATTGGGCCCG
Organism: Chaetophractus vellerosus; assembly: GCA_004027955.1. Classification (NCBI taxonomy): domain Eukaryota; kingdom Metazoa; phylum Chordata; class Mammalia; order Cingulata; family Chlamyphoridae; genus Chaetophractus; species Chaetophractus vellerosus. The sequence continues at coordinate 4,036 of PVKH010017385.1, read as the reverse complement.
GGACTCACTAATGGGGTGCAGATTCTCTTCCTTGGGGTATGATGCAGATAGAACAGAGAACAGTTTTTGTCCATCTAATTTCCAGACAGGCCAGCAGATGGCACTCATCAGTGCACCGTTCCACAGAGGTGTTCCAGTTTGGGCTTTTCTGTGTTCCTGTGCTGAATCTTCAGATGGAGATTCAAAGCAGGCTCTACTGCCCAAATTCATGGAAGAAAAGCCCCCTGACTTCCTCTCCTTTTTCCCTTGAACAGCTGACAGGGAGGAAGATGACTGTTCTCCTCTCAGTTTGTCACAGTGAGCCAGGGGTTTTACTCCAGCTTAATAACTTGGGGGTGGGGGAGGGGACACCTTCCTGGGTGCTGCTGGGGCTTGATAACTCACATTTGTTATTTCAGGTTTTTCCTCTCTCTGTCCCTCACCCTCCTGGGAGTTGTGTAGCACTGTTCTGATCTGTTGATCCCCAAAGCAGGTCCCTCAGACAGCTTTTGGCTCTTTCTCCCTTGTTTTTCTGAGAGCATTGAACCCTGCCTATTAGTACAACACCATGGTCCCACAATTTTCTCTCCTTCACTTTTTAAGAATTCCCAGTGTATTCTTAATATACTTTATCTCTTCCTTCATTTCATTACATTGATTCATGAAATTTATTTTGTCATCCTTGATTAGTTATTCCACATTCTGCATATCCTCCAGGTATCTGTTTATCTTGATAGGCTTATTCAGATGCTTAGCTTCTCTTTCTACTCTAGGGCTTTATTTTGTTTTGTTTTGTATTAAGGTTCCTCTTTGACACTTGGTTCCACATAATCTATATCTTCGTAGTTATCCTCATCCCCCCCCCCCAAAAAAAATAGTAAGGCCATAGAAAAAGAAAGAATAGAGAAAATAAAAATAATAAGAAGAAAGAAAAGATGGAAAATGAACCTTAAAAGAATCAGAAATAAAAGGAAAAAAAAGTAATGAGTGAAAATCATAAAAAATAAAAAATATTAAAAATAAAAATATGAAATTAAAAAAGAAATAGGAAAAAATAGAATAAAATAAAAGACTAGAAAGATGAGGAGGGAAGAAAGAAAATGAGGACCAAAAAAGAGAAGGTGGAATGAATGAAAAGCAACAGATGAAGGAAAAATGAAAGAAAGAAAGAAAGAAAGAAACTAAGGAGAAAAAAGAGAAAAGAGAAAGAAGGGAAAAAAAACACACAACAAAAAAACAGGTTTCCTTCTCAGTCCACTAGCAACCGTCTCAGGCTGCTAGTGCTCACCAATCACTTTGCAACCTGCTCTCCCCAGGTGAGGTACTTGGGTGTAGAGAAAAAAATAAGGAGTAAAAATAAAATAAAATAAAATAAATAAAAAATAAAATAGCTTAAAAAAAATCTCAGTCTAAGTTCTCTTTCCCAAGGCTGCTTATCCTTCAACTCCCACTCCCTGAAGCTACTGGAGTGTCTTTCTCCACCTTCCTATTACTCAAGCTGGTAAGGCCCCCCCCTTTTTTTTTTCTTCTATTTGCTTTGAAGGTCCAGGGATTGAAACCGGGACCCCATATATGTAAAACAGGAGTTTAACCACTGAGCTACATCTGCTCCACTCGTTAGGTTAGGCTTCTGAAGGCTTCTGAAGGTTTGTCATCTGCCCCTGCCCACCTTCTTTATCCTCAGGCCAGTTGGGCTTCTGATGTTTTGCTGGTTGCCTTTCCAGGCTTCCCACTCTCCCAGGCTGTTAGGTGTCTGTCAGTCCACCCCGTCACTGATCCAGTTCCTCTCTTTCCCAGGACAGGTGGGTTTGGCAGGCTGCCTGATCAACACCTCCCTCTGCTCTCCCTGAAGCTGCTTCAGTGCCAGCTGGTATCTTTTTTGTTTGTGTGTTTTTATCTGGTCCACTTTCTTATCTCCCCTCCTGCCTACACCTCACTCCCCGAGTTGGCTGGGTGCCAGTCCCCTATACCTATTTGCTCCACAGCTTCCCCACCTCAAGAGCCTGCTGGGTCCTGGGATGCTCCTCTTTTTGCCTGGGGGTCAGGGACTTTCCTCACTCTCAGAGTTGGCTGAGACCTAGTCTTCCAGCCAAATCACTTTCCTGGCTTCCCTCACCTTCTCAGCTGACTTGAGTGCCCTATCTCTTATGGGTTCCTGTTCCTCCTGGCCAGCTGGGTACCCCCCTCTCTAAATGCCTTCTCCAATAGCCCCCACAGTCCTGCAGCTTCCCTTCTGCCAGGTAAACCTGCCGGTGTTCCCACTGTTTCTGGAGGAAGATGGCAGCCTGCCATTCCAGACTTCACGATCTTGGAGCTCCAGAAAAAATGTTCTTAAACTTAATCCATTTCTGTGGGTATGAATCCATTGTAAGTAGGAGTTTTTGATGAGGTTACTTCAGTGAAAGTGTGGACCAATTCAATCAGGATGGGTCTTCATATTATTCCTGGAGTCCTTTATAAGCAGAATGAAATTCAGACACAGAGAAGGAAAGCCATGTGAAACAAGAAGGTGAAGGTCAGTGGAACCTGAAAGAGGTTCCTGGGAGAGGCCAGGAGAGGCCGTGATGTGCATTACCACATGACAGAGGAGCCCAGGAGCAAGGATCACTGGCAGCCAGACAAAGAATGCCAGTCTTTGGGAAGAAAGCATCACCTTGATGATGCCTATATTTAGATTGTTTTTCCTTCCTTTAAACCATGAATCATTAAACTCCCATTGTTTGAGCCAACCCATTATATTTATTTTTTTGAGTAGCCAAAGGAAACTAACAGAACCATCTACCCACCTCTTTCAATAGCTTTTGAGACCAATGCACTGCAATACCAATGTTCCTTCCAATTGAAGTCTTCTCTTGCCTATGACATAATGACATCATGCCCTCTTGGTTTTAAGCAGTGCTATACAGAATGAGGGACATACATTCCTTGCATAAATGAGATCACTCTTCCAATTCCTCCTACAGCCCCTTGCCTATCCTCCCTGATGCTGGTGGTATGTGAATTACAGAGATTTGGTCAACATGAAAAAGCTCACATTCTAGGAATGCAATGATATTACTTAAAGATTCCAAGAGAAGACATAGTCAAAGATGTATTGTTTCATATTTACTCTATAAAATTCCTGCATGGTAAATTTAACATGACAAAGATACTAATTATTATACATTTTCCTGTGTATGCTGGGAAAGACTTGCATTTATGCTTATCTTTAATGAAGCATAGTAACATTAAGGAGTCATTGGAAGCCACTATTCATGGGGGGCTTGATGGATGATATAAGAACATGACTAATGACACAATAATTGTTCAATTAATTATTCATTAGTAATGGTATAAAAACAGGTTCTGGAGAGTCATAGCATTGTGAGTAATAACAGCTTGCTATGCGCTTTCTCTCTCTCTCTCTTTTTTTTTTTTATCCTAGTGGGACTCAAGAAATTAACTGCAAATGGTGCATTTGCTAGTAAACAAAATGAAGAGATAGTTCTTAGGCAGTGTGAAGAAACTTCATGGGCATGTGGTGGACTGAATAATGTCCCTTCCCCTAAAGATGCCCACATCCTACTCCCTGGAGCTGATGAATATATTACCTTACATGGTAAAAGGGACTTTGCAGATATGATAATGGTAAGGATCTTGAAGGTTATCCAGGTGGACACAATGTAATCACAAAGGTCCTTATAAGAGGGAGGCAGTAGAGTTAGAGTCAGAAGAAGCACAATGTGAGGGAGGCAAAGATTGGAGTGTTGTGGCCAGGAGCCAAGGAATGCTGGTAGCCCCTAAAGCTGGAAGAGGTAAGGAACAGATTATTTCCTGGAGCTCCCAGGAAACTCACTTTGGACTTCTGGCCTACAGAAAGGAAAATAATAAATTTGCATTGTCAATTGCGGTAATTTGTACCAGCGGCAATAGGGAATCAATAGAAGACAATATTAAAATTCATTAGTACTTCTTTACTAATTATTTTAAATTTTCATCAGTAAATAACTATCTTTCACAGTCATGGATAGTTGTAGTATATTTTTAATAAAAGTATTTATATAGGAAGATATCTTGC
>PVKH010017384.1:0-15435 GCA_004027955.1 Chaetophractus vellerosus | reverse complement strand
CAGTACCTCTTCCATGGTGAAGCCTTTCTGATGATGTGTTGGGGATTGACTCATGTCCCCCATAAAGACATATTCAAGCCATAATCTGTGTTCCTGAGATGAACCCATTTGTGAATAGGACCTTTGAAGATGTTATTCTTATTTAAGGTATGGATTAATTTGTAAATAGGATCTTCGAAGATCCAATTTAGACAAGGCCAAATTGAATCACGGTGGGCCTTAATCCAAGTGACTGGAGGAAATTTCAGTGCAGCCAGTCAGGAGAAGCCAGAAGTCAGAAGCCAGACAATGAGGGAGAGTTCCATGTGACAGTCAGAGCTATAGCTGAAGAACCCCACGGACTGCAGCAAGCTTCGACCAGAATGCGACGGACTTCGTACAAAAGGCTGGACTGATGCGACCTTGGACTTGGACTTATATTTCTATGTGCCTGTCATTTAACCTCTTGATGCCTCTATTTTTGCATCTGTGAAACTACCTCATAGGGCTGTTGTGGGGATTATATGTTGTGGCATATAAACCTTTCTTAATTGATAGTTATTACTGTTAGGAGTGGTAGTGGAGATAATAATAGTAGCAGTGGCACTATTGTTAGAGGACGACAAATACATCTGCAATACTTGAAAAATAGCCCCACAAATATTCACTGGTTCCTTAACTTTTACAGGCTACCATTTTGGCAATATATACACAGAAACATTGATAGCTATAGGCATAGAAGAAAGAGTTATCCAGAGATGTGATACAATTTAAAGGACACAGGGGAAAGAAAGCCCACTGTCCCTCTCCCAGACTCTTGGTGATGCTTGAAACTCCACCATTTAAGATTTAATTCTTTGCTTTAAAATCTTTCCCCCACCCAGTTAAAAGAACATCTCCAGATGTTCTTTGGAGAAATGAAGCATGAAACTATTAGAAATTATAAATATATTCCTTATAATCAGTCAACTGCTATTGTAAATGAAAAAAGGTGAGGAAATAGATTGAGAGCATGAGGTACTTCATGAAGAGGTAAGGCTACAGAAGCTCCAGCTACCTCCAAATCCTGTTAAAGAAAATATAGGGAGGCAGATGTGACTCAAGCAGTTGAACAGCTGCTTCCCACATGGGAGGTCCTGAGTTGAGTTCCTACTGCCTCCTAAAAAGAATCAACAAGTGAAACAAAATGAAAAAACCAACTCTGGGAAGCCAATGTGCCTCAGTGGTTGAGTGCCAGTTTCCCACATATGAGGTTCCTGGGCTCATTCCCTGGCCCCGGTACCATAAAAAAAAAAAAAAAAAAAGTAAATAGAACCCCCAAATATATTTTGTCTCATCATGGAGGGATGAAATGTTTTGACAGTGAAAACCTAGTTTATTACTTCATATTCACAAGTGATGAAGAAATAAGACAAGTACAGTACATTTAAGAAAATAGGGGTAGCAAAGAGGGAAAAACTGGCAAACTCTGTTGGAGGGAGTTGGTGTGAGGACTATAAGGAAGGATTCATTATTCACAGAGAAAGCAATGTTCAAAAAACAAGTAAAAGTTCACCAAGCAGATGAGAAAGAGGAGGAGGTATTACAGACAGAGGGGTTAGCAGGTCTTTGGTGAGAGACCAAAGGCTCCAGGAGAAAGAAGCCATGAGTGACCATGGCAATCGGTGGCAACTAGGAAGTGTGAGGTCAGATCTGGCAAACCCTGGCAGACCACAGTAAGTAGTCTGAAGCTGGTGAGAATCTATTAGAAGTTTTGAAAGAGGGGACCACGTGAATAAATTTGTGTTTTTGAAAGCTCTTAGGAATTTGCCACCTGGGATGCATGAGCTCATTAAAGGGCCCCAGGTTGCACTCAGACAGAGTTCTGCATATTGTGCAAAGTTCTGAAAGCGAGCCCATGACTTAAACCAGATTTTCAATGTGACTCATCCAAGAACATTTAACAAAGTCACTGATGTGGAGTTAATTGAGAACCAGAGGCAGAGAATGAGAGAGTTAAGGGGATACCTAGAATTTGCAGATCTTTTTAAGTGTTATTAATTAAACAGCAACAGAGTAAGTAGGTTTGAAACATGAGAGATGAGGCAGTCACTACTACTGATCACCCAAATACCTATCCTCCCCTGCTTTCTTACTGCAGTTGACTAGAAAAAGTGGCCACAAATTTCTTCTATCCTGTAAGCATTGTGACTTTGACATCCTCCCATCAGGAAGAGGAATCTATTTCTCAACCCCTTGTCTTGTGACTTGCTTTGGCTAATGGGACATTCACCAACACAACATAAGCAGATGCTTAAAAAGTGCACATGCATTGGGACTCACTTTCTCTTTTTTCTGGGAATATTGAGATGACCATGGGAAGAAGCCCTGATCCCCCGGGAAATGAGAAGTCACGTGGAAAGAGAGGGCCCAGCCATCCTAGCCAAGGTCCTAGACATTTGTGTGAGGCCATTCTAGATCATCCAGCCTCAACTGCGCTATCTCAAAGCTGTCCTACCACCCCAAAGAATTGTGAGATACAATTATTGTTGTTTTAACCACTAAGTCCTGAGGTGGCTTGTTATACAGCAAAGCCCAATTTCCTAATACTTATTAACAAAAATACTTAACAAAATTCCAAAGTTTTGGTAGTTGGAACACCAAAACTTACCTCTAAAGTACTGAGAGCTAAGAGAAAGATCTGAATTTGCATATAATTTAAGGAATCAAAAGCCAATTTTGTGGTAGGTAAAACTGTTAGATTACATGGGATTGCCCAGGAAGAACATATAGATGAAGAGGAAAAAGTCTAAGAGAAGCTTAGGAAATACCAGTTATTATGGGGTGATCAGAGAAGAGTGGCACTAAATACAGACAAAAGAATGTCAAGAAGTTTAGATATAGACTCTTTTGAGCTTAATATAAGGGCTGAACTTGTCCATTGGATTTACCACTAGGGAACACACAAAGGCCCTTTAGGAGATCAGTCTGTGGGGCAGAACCCAGTAAAGCTGGATAAGAGTGGGTGGGAAGTGAATAGAAGGTGATAAGAACACTACAAGTCTCCTTGGCTAATGAATCTTGACTGCAAAGGATAAAAAATAGGACACCACCACAAGGGGACAGAGTAGCAAGAATACATTTTTTATTTGTTGGGTAAGATGTGAACATATTTATAGCATTAGGGGGAAGAGCCAATGGACAGGGAGAGTTTGGAGATTTAAGAAAAAGGAATAATTGATAGAATAAGGACCACCTAGGCAGGAATGCATGGGATCAAGAATACAGGTGTGGGAATTAACCTTACACAGGACTTCAATCTCCTCTTCCTGAGAAGGGAGAAGGTGCACTTAGCCCTGCATGGATACAAGGGAGACACAAAGGGCCTGGCTGCTGGAGCCTCGGCTTTTATCTGATGTCTGATCTTGACTGGAGGCATGTAAGAGATCAGAAAAGCAGTATTTGGTGGCTTCACTTGTGAATACTACACCATGGCAGGAATCCCGAGCCAGCTGCTGTCAGCTTTTGAAAGCATTCCCTACTCTTAAATTAACACCTACATAACACAGTGCTACTGAATAATAACTTCAAACATTATGGATTAAAAAAAAAACAACAACCACCTGTGTCAAAAACTGATCATTCACCTACAGTTTCTAAAATTATCAGTATACTTAGAGAAGAGAAACCTTGTTCCCGTGATACAGTGTTATGGAGGGAATTTAATATATTTGACTGTACTGATTTAAGGTTCTTGACTCTTTAACTAACTCATATTTATGAAGTAACTCCTGAAAAGAAGAGAATATTTTGTGTAATTAGAGAATATAAAAAATATGTTCAGAATGCACATACATTTTGTTTAGGAAATGAAATTTAAAATTAGAATGAGGCAAGGAGAGAAGATAATTGAGCTGACAGGGCCAGTTAAATTCAGAGATAAATATTTGGCAGTATGGTGGAAGAATGTTTTGCTTAGCAGTGGTGACTTCATTACTTGACCTGAAGTTGAAGGACAAGTGGGTCTAAACTATAGGACAAATTTATGGTAAAGATTTGCATGGCATCTGTCAAAAATTGTACTAAACAGATAAAATAAATGAATATATTATTTACTAATTACAACATACATTTCTTAGAACTTGATTTTTATAATAATTATAATAATTAACTGAAAATTTATCTTTTCATTGGGATGCCTGATACTTTGCAGACCATGTACCTTCAAGCAAATATTTCTTTTGCATGTATTTTGTATCTTTTCTATCCTCTCAACATGAATTAGAGTGGTTCCCTTTTGTCTCTTTCCTCTATAGGAGGAATATGGCATGGCAGAGAAGAGCCTTGCCATATCGCCCTTGCAAGCTTCATGATTCTGTTCCTCACTTCCCTCACTTGTAAAATGGGTTAATAGTACTAGTGTTCTGGGGTTGTTGTAAGTGTTCAAAATGCTGATTGATTAAAAGCCTAGAAAACAGTGCCTGGCACATTGTAAGCTCTCAAAAAAGAATCGGCTATCATTGAAATATGATGATGATTATTTTTATGGTTATTGCATTCAGCAAACATACATATGCTAAATACTTTATAATGGGAACTTCAGGTTTTTTAAGGCTTTAACCTATCTGTTTTTGTTATTCGGTGAAGACAGTTCTGGAAGGAGTATGATACTTATAACAAGGCCTCAAAAGCAAGTATGTAAATGTAATCAACTCCAAGTCTTTCTTTTTTTTCTTTTCAAAATTGGGGTATGATTTTGTGTGAATATTTTAAGATTTGAAATAGGAAGAAGAGATCTATGGCTTCCTTTTGAGATGTTGGTTTTTGTTTGATTGTTTCAAATTTGAATATCAATTGGATCCAAAGCTGATAATGAATTTAATCCAAAAAAAAGACAACGCATAAAATCTATAGGAAGAGAATATGCAAAAGAAAAACGAAAAATATGTATAATAAATGGTTTCTCTGGACCAATTGTAATGATTACTGAGTACAAAGGTAAATGGAGGGCAGTTACATGACTATATTATAAAGCTCCCAATGCAATTGTTTCTTTCCTATCTTTTTCCTTGAAAGTTACATTTTCCTTTCATTTCTTAGACTTGTTTTAGTTGGTTAATAAGAAAACAGCAAGTCTTTTGAAGATAGCTAGAGTTTTCTCTTATGACCACTAGATGGCAGATATAGGTTTCTGAATAGCCTTCAGAAGCTGTCACCTATTCTTATTTGCAGTACTAGATGAGAAAACCGATTTGGTTCAAAGTAGGAAATTTTAGAAATTAGTCTCTTTTTTCCTCCCTTCATCCCACCCCCAACTCCTACACGGACTTAAAAAAGAAAGACTGGTAAAACTGGTAAGAGGGTATAGGGTTTCTAATAAGGCTTTAAAATTCTATCTACAATTACAGAGTAAAACAGCCCTCCTGTGTATTTCCTTTATTGAAAAATTCGTAAAACCAAAACCCAACAACAAATCCGTACTTAACTAGCATGTATTTTCACGTGAAATATTCAAGTTCCTTTTTTTTGTTTATTTGTATGTTTGTTTGTTTTTTTAAATTTCTTTCTCCTTTAGGCACCAAAATGGTGTGTAGCCTCTGTAATAATCTCAATCCTTTTGTCTTCCCATTGGGTGAAGTCCTGTGGATCCCTGTTAGGCAAGGGGAAGTTAGAGATTACATTGTAAATTAGCAATTGATTTACTTTTATTTTTTTCATTTTGATAAGAGACAGTAGGGAAGTAGGGAAATTTAAGAGAGACTTCTCTTCCCCATAGAAGACTTTTGGTTAGAATTTCATTTTTCTGGCTTAAAATGAGATTGAAATAACCGAATTTTCTGCTTTGAACCGTGTCTTAATTTCCATCCAGGGGCCAAGGCCCTGGCAATGTAAAGCGCCAATCTTAGCTGCAGTAAGGGCTCATTGCAGAGAAGGGTGTGTTCTACAAAGACAAACAGGTCCCACAGATAGTTGCCAAGGGCACCGAATACATCCTTGCATTATACCTTGAACTACCATGCTCATATCACATCTTTTTATTGCAAGTGCCATAAATGACTATAAAAGTTTGCAAATCTTGTGCAGACCTTGGCAATCAATATTTCAGCAGGAAATCAACAAAGAGAAGGGGTGGGGGAAGGGGAGAAATCCAGTTCACTCTTGAGGCACAATAACCACACGTTGACACTGAGCATTGTTAAATGTTGGATTTTCAGTGTCTCAGATGCATAACAAGTCAGAGCAGTTTCAAATTAGAAGCTCAACCTGAAGTCTTGGCTTTGGATTTTTATTATCAAGTATAGGAGCATTTCGGTGGCCTTAAATGGGCTTACACTAGGTGCTGCTGCTGTGTGACTTGAGAACAACATAAAGACTAATTTTTGTCTGGGCAAATGTGGGGCCAAACGGGATCCCCAGTCCTAGAGGCAACACGCAGCTATTCACAGCGTTTCTAAGCATCTCACACCCAGAAAGGGCTACAAAAGTGTCTAGATGTTATTTTCCAGCATCTACACAGCGGGGGTGGGGGTGGGGGCTGGGGGCACTAAGGCCTCTGCCCAAGTACAGTCGGTCTGTACTTCTACTGGTTTTGTTTGTTTTACTACGTTAAAGACGTTAAAATGTGGGTGTCCTGTGGAAAGTCCGACAAATCAAATAATAACCCGTGAATTAGATGCCAAAGCCGCCAGAACCGAATCACAATCCGCTGGTACTCCAGACTGGGCGGCCAGACTTCGCCAGAGGCTGCTGCGCCTGGTCGGAGAAGAGGAAATGGCTCCGCATCTCCCTTCGGGGCGCGGGGGGGCTGCTTCATAGATCTGGCAACCTGTGCCCTCGCTTTGCGTTGCGCTCGGGAGCAAAAGGACTGCGCTTTTCCTGAAGGAGGCGCGGGCAAGAAGGTAGTGAGCCGCAACCAGGAGAAAAGGTCTGCGACCCATCATCCCAGGACACGATGGCTTAAGGCCACGCTGCCGCCCAAACTTCCACCAACCTCCCACTACAGGTTCAGCCCCCTCCCCCGCCCCCAGCCCTAGTGACCGGAATTCCGGCCCTCCCTTTCGGATGCGTAAAAGGTTGAGTGGCCTCCAGGGACTTTTTGAAATTCTGGTGGAAACTGTTTCATCCGTTTCGTTCCCAGGGTCAAAACACAACCCCATCGAGGCGTTGGGAGACCTGTTTAACGCTGCTCCACCTCGACTAATTTCGTCCACGTCCCGGCGGCTTGTTCCCGTCCGTGGACCTTTGAGCTACTTTGAAACTGGTTTTGCCCAAATCCCGAAAGAACGGGGAGGTGGCGAACTGTAGGAATGGGTATCTTGCTCTCTTTTTTTTCCTGTGCGCGTAAATGCGCCTGAGAGTGGGCGGTAATCCCTAGAAAATTGCGCCCGCGTCGGGCTGTGGCCCACCGGGTGTGAGTGAGACGGTGATCGCGGAGGAGGCCGTTCGGAACCAGGTCAGCAGAGGTGACAGAGGCCCCAGCAGCACCTCTATAGGAAGGGAACATTTCTCTTCCGCGTCTTGTGGTGGCGAAGGGCGCGGGGTCGCCCTTGGTAATAGAGTCTCTGAATGCTTAGATCAAGACTTTTTCCCTGGAGGCTCCCGCGCACCTGCCGCGCCCTGCCCAAGACCTGATCTCCCCGCCTAGGCCACTGCTGTTAATTAATAGTATCAAAATCGATTTGGAGAGAACCCTGTGTCCTTATCAAGATCATCTGGGTGGCGTTGGGAAGAATTTAAAATGGTGTGAAAAAACATTACCAACGTGGTTAGGGAAAAGCACAGGGTAAACGAAACATTTGATAAAAAAGTGAAGTAAAGGGTTTTTTTTTGACGCTACAATATATGCGTTTAGCTTTAGATCAAAAGAACACAAGAGATGTAAATATGCATATGCATATAATTCCCGCCTAACCACTAACTAGTGAAATAAAATGTAGTGTCTCCTGAGAACCTTTCCCTGGATAATCATCCTGATCTCTTTCCTTCCCACTGTCGTCCCACCTCACCCCACCCCCGTGCATCAGGGGTCAAATCTCCCTATAGCACAGTTTTCATCTTCAGCAGTTTAAGCCCATGCCATGGAGAATGGTAATAAATTAGTTTCAGGAACAACATAAGCGATGCTGTTAGTGGCTTGGCATTGGCCGTATCTAGAAAAAACTGCCAAGCCGGAGCAGAGCAGACCCCTTGTTCTTCCTTTTCACTTAACATCGCTCCGATTTTTAAAAGTCATTCCAAACCATTCCTTTCTTGCAGAGGACGCTGGTGAGTTAGCCCTGTAACCTAAACTCTTCTCAGAGATTTTTCTAAATTGATCAAGTGCAATGCTTCCCTTTAGATAATAACTAAGATTGGACTGTTTGCACCTCCTTGAATGCACGGCCATTTCTGTCTCATTAGTCAAAACTCTCATGTTAATAAAATTGTCTGGCAAAAGATCTGCATATAGAGTCAAAATAATTTTGAACACCAAACATGTGACTTTTATTTCCTGGTAGATCAACGACTACCACACCATTGGTGATGAACTGATAATCCAAAACGTAACTCACTGACATCGCCGATTGTTAGTGAAATAGACTTAGACTATTGAATTAAAATATGATTTCTCTGCTGGGAACAACAGATGTCAGGTGTCATTAAAGCTTCTGTGAATGGGGATGGAGCATTTCTCTCTTCAGATTTTCAGTGTTTTATAGAAACTATACGTTTACATTTTGACAAAAGATAACCTTCATTATCCAAGTAACTAGAAATATTTTTTTCAAAAGAGAATCTTCACAGGGGATCTTTAAACAGGACACCCATGAATGATTTGCATAATATATGTAACTCGTTAATTGTTACTCTTCTGCCTCAAACGTTTCTGGACAATTTCCTGGAGGCGACAAGGACAGAGGTCGCGCTTGCGACATGGTTTGCAGACCGCGTGGGCAAGGAGGACCCAAAGAATGTGTTTTGCTCAAGAAGGAAGATTTAAAGAAAAGAGTATATGATCTCTCCCCTTTGTTCTAATTTCTAAAACAGCCAAGTACTTGTTTTTAAAGGAGCCTTTCAGCAAGAGATTCAGAAGGAGGAAATTGAGAAAGTTTAGTAAACCCGATCTAAAAAGAAAAAGAAAAAATACCTAGCTCTTTGATCTTCATGGCATTGCTATTACAGTCTTAAAATAACAGCCAATCCCTTGGTCAGAAAAGCAAAACCTTATGGATTAAGTAACTATTTATCTCATGAGGATAATTACTTGTTTGACCTGAAGTCATTCATTCCTGAAACCACGAAGTTAAATTGTTGAGATGTTTTTCGCAGCCACAGCTCCTGGCTATGTTGCTGGTTTAAAAAAAATGCGTGATCAAGATGACCAGGGCTTCTCTGCTGGGTCTAAGCGTGGTTTCTAGGAGTCCAAGTCTTTGGAGGTGCCTTGGCAATGGCTAGGAGAAAGGAAAAGCTTTCCATCAGACGCACATGTAATGGGGTAGTTAATGACTGAAGCCACAGGTGCCTGGAATGGCCGGGAATGGAAAATGAACCCCCTCGCCTCTTTCCAAAACTCTTGCGGAGCAAGGTGTTCACAAGCATCTGAGCAGAGTTTAACCCCTGCAGCCCAAGATGCGGTACAATGAAAGGTTTGAGGCTTCTGCTAGCATGTGGCCTCAATGCAGTCCTTAAGGACCCATTTAAGTCCCTGTAATATTTCCGCCCCCTTTCTGGACATAATTGGGCATTAAATTCTCATTCTGTGGTCAGCCAGCTTCTCCCCGCCACTGCCAATCGTGGGGGTGAGTGTCAGCGTGGAAAAGAAGCGTGCGCCCAGCTTTTGGCCAAATGCACTTCCCAAGACTGACAACCACCCTAGACTAGGCGTGACCCAGGGCGGGGGACCAGGAAGGTACACCCGGCACCCGGGACCGAGGCTTGTGCTTAGACCGCGGGAGCTGAACGTCACGGGGCTTCTCCGGGTGCAGGAGGCGGGAAAGAGAGAAACACGGCTCCAAATGGTCTAGCCGCGGTGTGCCCGGCTTTGATGGTGAACATTTCGGCATGTGGCTTCGGGAGCACCTGGAGAGCATCTGCTGTAAAGAGAGGTTGGGGACTGGGACTCGCTGGCCCGCCCGCTGGTCGCCCTGGGGCCTTGGGAACGGTGAAAAGAGCGCGTCGAGGCGGTGGCCGCCTCGCTGCTTTCAGTTTTCATTGAGGCTGCTGGTTACTGTTTAACATCCCCACCCACGTTCCAGTTTGTTTAGTAAATCGATCGGACTGTGAGAGTCAGGCCGATGTCCTGTCGCCATTGAGCAAAGCTAATATTCTCCCCAGCATATGGTATAAAGTCTTTGCTAGAGATCGAAAACAAAAACAAAAACAAACGCAAACGACAACAAAATTCTTAAGCCTTGTCTCCCAGATCACCCCCGCCCCACCCCCACCTCCCATCTCCTCGCTTTTAACAAACTTCCCAGGCTCTGAAAAGTGCAGCGCTGGACACCGCTGGCTGGGGTGGGTGGGGGGAACCTGCTGCTGGGAGATGCGGCCGCTGCTGCGCAGCTGACTGCGACGCGGGAGCTCCCGGAGCGGCTCCTCGCAGGTAAGTTTCTCCGCCCGCGTCGCGGTGCCCCGGGCTGAGCCGGGAGTCCAGCCCGGAGTCCGCGGATCCCCGCGGGGGCTGGGCCGGAGGAATCTCCGTTCCCTTCTGGCGGCCGAAGGACGGGCGCCCGCCTAGGAGGGGCTGAGCCTTTCGGACCCCTACGCCAGGCAGGGTTGAAAGCGGATACCCTGAGGCCTCCCACACCCTGCAGTGGAGCGAAGAGGCAAGGGCTGGAGGGGCGGCAGCGGGGGATGTACAAGCAGTTCAGCCAGGGGAACAAAAATAAAAGTTGGATTTGTTTGCGGGCAGAGAAAGCTTTGGCGTCTGCCGGCGGCTCACGTGATCGCCAAGTCTCTGAAGTCTCTGGTGGAGTTATTTTGTGGCCTGGAGCAAAGCTAGGACCTGTGGATGTCTGTGAGATGTGGAGATTTGTGGAGAGGTGCTTGTTTCTCGGAGTATCATCCCCCATGGCCTTTGCTCAAGTTTCATCTTCCATGCTTTATCTTAGAGGCATTTCGCGGGTAGGCATCTTCTGAGGATACCACTGGGAAAAGATTTGGATTAGTTGGAAGATACATAGATAGAAGATAGATAGATAGATAGATAGATAGATAGATAGATAGATAGATAGATAGATAGATAGATAAAGATATCATATAATATATGATATTATAAAATCATAGATATGCTATATATAATAATAGTATATAGTTGCATATGTTATAAATATATAGATACTGTTGAAACCATATCTTAGCGTCCTTTGAGAAGAAAATGTCCTATGGAAGCTTTAGCTAAACAATGTGCCAGCTAAGAATCATAACTGTGACTAAGGGGAGTAGGTCAGCACGTGATCAAATCTCAGAATTGGATATAATGTGTGCTTCATACTAAATCACTGTGCTTCTAAATCTTGCTCAAACCAGAGGCAAAGCATTCCTCTCCAACATGCAAAACAATCTTACCCAAACTTTCATTTGAGGACCAGGGCAGAAGAATGAGAAGCACAAAAACGTAATGGGGTGTCCTGAAGACTAAGCACCAGGATTGCAACATTTCCCCTCTGTTACTTTCTCTTGCTTTTTCATTTTACCTGTAATCTTACAATATTATTCCTCTGCTATCACCATTTCTCTACAATAGTCCTCCTCTCCTCACCCTTTCATCACACCTCCCTCTGTTTACATGTCTTTGGGCACTGTCAGGCCTCCTGATCCATGTGTTTGAAGTCTATGACTAAGTAGGTCCCCACTCCAGGTATCATTGTGGGATTGGGGTGGGGTGGAGAGAGGTATGGAGTGGTGGTAAACTATTCATTTTGCACTTTTCAAAGAGGAGTAGAAATTGAGAGCCTTTTGTCTCCTCCTGACCTTAAGCCTATTGGTAGGCCTAGGGATGTGGACATTTCCTCATGCTTAACGGTGGTACACAACCCTGTCACTAAAGCAGGTCTGTTATAGATCTCCTAGGCATTTTATTCTGCAGTTGTAGCTATACACATGTGAGACATCACAAATTAATTTGGGGGACTGTCAAGGTTTCTTTAATACTAATCATGTAAATAATAATTATTTTTGAGTACCCAATCTCTTTTGAAAATTCTTATTCCTATAAATACTAAAGATAATGCTTGCTAATAAAACAACATATTTCTGGTAATATGTAAAATGAACCCTCCCCCACCCCATTCCTCTCTGTATATGTAACCACCATTGATGACTGGGTTTGTGTCCATCCAGTCCCTATAGGTATATGTATAACCCAATAAATTTTTCTTTCATTATTTAAAAAAATTGGATAAATGGGCTCACACAATACCCAATGTTCTGAAATTGATTTTTCATTTACTATTTTTCAAATATTTCTCTGTTGATATATGAAGATCCTCTTTTAATGTGTCTACTCTACGTAGCTAACCAGTATGCCCCAGAATGGTCTTTTGGATTTTCCAATATTTTACTATTACAAGAAGTGATGCAGTGAATATCTGTGTACATTATCTTTCCATGGGTACTTCTGAAGATTTATTCTGAGAAGAGAATTGCTGGCTTCAGGGAGATGTTCACTTTAAATTTGATGGATATTGCCAAGAGCCTTCCTAAGTATCCACAGTATATTTACCATGCTCTTGCCAACACTGGATAATAATGATTTGTTTAAAATGTTGACAATCTGATGAAAAATTGATTTCTCATTGTTAGAGTAAGATATTTTGAAATTATATAAACCAGCTTTGGAACATCTGACTTGGCGAGTTTGAGAGTTTTGTTTTAAAAATGTAATAAAGTGGGAAGGAAGTTAAATGTATTTCAAAATACCATCTTATTTTGAGCTTGTATACGATGCCACGACATTTGTTCCTATCTGTCCATTTACTGAATGCCTGGAGATATTGGTACATGATTAGTGAGAATTTGTATGTTGCAAGCATGAGGCTATCATTTCTTTTGTAGTCACTGTCGTAGTTTATGACTCTTGATTGAACATGTTCTCCACCTTTATAAAAGATGCTTCACACCACTGGGGATGACAGCACAATTTTAAATGAGGCATCACGGCTTTGGATTTTTGAGACGCCATCAAGATAAACAAAACATCTCAATGTGAATGGATGCCTCCTTTTCTCTGCCCTCTTCATAGGACCATGTACCTGCTGCTGTTAGCCCCCCACTCATACACAGAACCAGGATCACTCCAAATCTGGCTTACTTACTACAGCCAGACAAGCTGTTCAGTAATATTAATAATATAGTTCTAGCGAATAATATTTATAGGATCCTTCATATGTACTGGTTCTAAACATCTTATATGCATTTTCTCTTTTAGATTCTTACAACATTTCTGGGCAGTTCACACTAATAGTCTCCCTATTTCACAGATGAGAAAAATAAAGGAGAAAGAAATTAGATAACTTTCCAAAGTCACACATCTACAAGGAGTTGAGGAGCTCAAATGCAGGCCTGGTGGCTCCAGGCCATGTGGGTCACGATGGCTGTTTCAGAGGGTTGCCTGGTGTTCACCATTCAGGGGCCCCTGATAGGGGTGGAGCGAGGACTGAAACCCTGACCTCACCACCTACACCCACAGGCCGTGGTTCTTGGCCCCACTGCGGGGAAGGGATACTTGTAGCTCACAAAATGTCAGTGTAGCAACCCTGTTCCTTATGTATCATTTGTAGAAGCTACTTGTGTGCATATTCGGATGCTTATTGCCAGCAAGTACCTTTGTAACCTAACACTATCTTGCCAACTCATTATAAGCATACCCTGAAGAACAGATATGCCTTCCTGACTACATTTCCCTCCTTGTATTTTAATATATTGGGACACTTTATGCTATCAACATGGAAAAATTAAAATTAACTGATAGCTTCTGATGTGTTGCCATGAACACCTTTGATTTTATTAAGATGGTTTCCTGGAAATGACATAGGGATTTCAATTTTTAAATTTTCACAATACTCAACATTTTGGGTGACTTTGGATTTTGGAAGCCTTTGAGAAGGATCAGTGCCATGAGTAGCCACATGACACATAACCCAAGAGAGCAGGCTTTATTGTCAGATAGGGAGATTTATAACCCTGCCATTTACTAAATGTGTGGGCCTTGGGCAAATTACTTAGCCTCTTCCATCCCCAATTCCCTCTTTTCTGAAATGTATGTAATTATAATATCTATGTTATAGAGTTAGTTTGATGATTATATATGTTAATACATGGAAAACATTTAGAACAATGCCTAACACATATTGCGTACCCAATATGTATTCTGTGTTGCTGTTGTAGTGATAGAATGAGAGGATGTATTTAAAACATGCCTGACTCATGGTAAGTCCTTGGTAAGTGTTACCTGTTTTTATTTACCCCCACACTAGAGATCATTTCATTTACATACACAACTAAATTGCCTGTAACTTCAAGGGTTTATTTTTTTTTATTATTTTTTTATTTTTTAAAGATTTATTTATTTCATTACATATCTCCCCTTCCCCCTGCTGCGGCGACGCGCCGAGAGTGGACACTGCGCAGGTCCGGCTTTCCCCGCTTGTGGGCGGTCTCTGCGTCCGTTCACGGCCGGCTTTCAGTTCGCGGGTGGCTGGCTGCGCTCCATCCGCGGGCGACCTGCCCTGCCCGTGGTGGCTCTTGCCATGTCCGTGGCAGCTTCTTGACCTGCCCACGGCGGCTCCGGCCCGCCCGTGGTGGCTTGCCATTCTCAAGGCGGTCTGCCCGCCAGGAGAGGTCCCCAGGAACCGAACCCGGGGCCTCCCATGTGGTATGCCGGCCCCCTATCCACTGGGCTATCGAGCCGGCCCCAACTTCAAGGGTTTATAGACCCTATATACCTGGCCAAGCCCTCAAATAAGTCTGAGAAAGACAACCCTGCATAAGATAGACATGGTTGGATCCTGACTTCGTGGATAGTCTACCTAAATAGTGCTTTTCTGAGAATTACCCTGGATATAGTTCAAGGGATAGAGCATGGGTATTGGAATGGTTATGACCTGTGTGCAAATCTTAGCTCTGTCCTTTTCCAGCTCTATCCCTGGGCAAGTTACTTAGTGTTTCTGTGCCTCACCTTAAAAAGCTGCAAGATGAGGATAATAATCCTTACTCCCAAAGGGTGTGTGGATTAACTCTTCTATTATTTAGATCAGGCATTTTATTTGTTCAGTGTTTGACACTTTCCCCCCACGTTCTGTTTCAAATATGATAGAAATTTATATTTGATTAAAAAAATGTTGACATTGACATCTAGACAGTATTTCCTCATCTTATGTAAAAAGTCTTCGCTGTTATCATGTGGGCTTGGAGATTTAATATATTTTAATATTTTAAACCCTTGAGTATTGTTCCATCTAAGCTTGTATACTGTGATGTGCTTTGTTTATGTTCGTG